>JAFBJQ010001444.1:177829-374933 GCA_016785345.1 Trinectes maculatus
AGTATTATAAAATATAACAAAATACGAAAATAAAAAGTACAGGAAAGTAATCAAAAGCCTCTAATTTAATAAAAATGCAGTGGTAAACAAACAAGTATTTTGTGAGACGACAATAATGTGGTACGTTTTAATTGTGCGACAGCGATGACGTAATAACCGGCGCCGAGAGTAGTGTCCGAAAGATTTTTCTGTTGAGCTCACTATATAGTGCACTACATTTATTTCCCTATGTAGGGAGTAGGGAGTAGGGTATGGGGGCGATTTCGGACACAGCCATGGACTATAAACATCTCCAGTCTGATCTCTTCGACTGGATACCCAGTGCTGACAAGCATCATTTTTACATGTTTCCAACTGACAAAAAATGATTTTTTCCTTTGAAAGACAAGGACACGGTGATGACAAAGGACTTTCATAAGCATCATTACATGATAATATAACTAGACTGGTTGCAAGGACACAACGTTGGATTTAATTACTTAATCTTTGATTATGTTTTTCTTTTTGGTTGAGGTTAGTGTTGAATGCTCTTAACAATTTACTGTGGCCCTGTAAGGATAATATATGCTTGACAAGACCCTTAATCAGAAAAAGCTTTCTTGTAACATAGATTGTAATTTTTATATTGACATGGTAAGAGATAGCAACATTATATTGATTATTACAGTGTGTCCACATGCTGTTCTATACTTTTATTCTGAAAATTATAAGCTTCAGACAAGGCCCCTTTGTTCCACTTAAGGAAAACCTTAGTGCAACAGCATACAGTGGTATAGTCGACTTAAGTCTAACGTGTGGGAAGGCAAATGCATGCACCAGAGTTTGCATGCTTGACAGTTTTTCTTTCTTTCAGCAAATAAACCTTACAATAAAAACACAGCTACAAAACAACATTTTGTGTCAGCCCTGAATAGCGTGTAGCTCGGTAATATTATTCTCTCTGTGTTTGTCTCAGTTTCACTGCAACGCTGCTGTCGATCTCTCTCCACCTACATGTTTACAGCACACACACACACACACACACACACAAGTGTTTTGTTGGAGGCTGTTAAAAGCCATCGTGGGACACGGGGGGAAAGGTTGCCATTGCTGGCTGAGAGGAAATGGCTATACAAGAAATGCAAATTACAACACTTCAGCTGCTATATGGAAAGTTGGAAATCACAGCTTTGTTGTAGAGCAAAGTCAGAGAATCTTAGTGTTGATTTATGCCAGTCAAGGCGAGGTCCCCCAATGAGTCCTGAGGACTCCAGAACCTCAGGGGGCACAGAAATTCCAGTTTCACTGGCAGTCACGGTAATTTGAATAACTGCAAGTTATTGTGTGAGTGGAAAGTATACCATTAAAAACTACAATAGAACACAGCCTCCATTTACAGAATTGTTTCTGCACTGTGGTCAAAGGGAACTATGAATAAAAACAGGGTATGTTAAACATATACAGGCACAAATGGCAATTGAAAGTGAGGTACAAGACAATCATTTTGCCCCTGTGGCATATAATATCACTCAGCCAGAATGTTACTGTATTGTACAGTTAAAGCTTTACTCAGCCACCGTTTACACACGTTGTGGGTAGTAAATGCATCATGGTTTTCTCCTCTCAGAACTTCCACTTACAAAACCCAGGCGTTTGCACGTTATTGTGCTCTAAGCCTGAGACCAGACAGTCGCAGCCCGCAATTCTTCGGAGAGTCCTTCACTGCACTCTGATTGCTAAATTAAGCAGTGAATAACATATTTTGCGGTGCACATGACTCCCAACCAAAACAGGTCAGCCAGAAGGAGAAGAGAGATCAACATCATGGCTCCCAAAAGTCTTGCACTGGTGTTATGTTAAATCTCACGAAAATATTAAAAATAGAAAATCATCTTGTGTGACTACTATAAATAATCTTACAGATTTTACTGGGAAACTGAATTTTATTTTTATTTTATTTTACTCCTTCTCCGCTAATGGTTTTGCTTGGCAACTTTCAGAATATACAAAAATAACAGTGTAGTTATGCAAATGTATGTATCTATTCCAGTCAAAGTGACGTACTGTACTACAGTCTTGCCACCTATCCACACTCACACATTCAAACAGTACAACTGCACACAGCTTCGCACAGCGCCAGTTGTGTGACTACAGGAGACAGGGATCAAACCACTGACCTTCTAGTTAGTGGACACCTCCTGATCCACAGCACGTACAGCACCGTTATCACTCGCATAAAATATTAGCATGCCAAATATATGGCTCGTGTTTGGATCTGAGCCAGTGCTCATAATAGGAGCACCTCTGAATTATTATGAGCATAATTCTCCAAATAGGCTCCGACACACTTTGCATAGCTTTGTAAAATTAGTCCATTTACAAGACTGCATCAGCCTCTGATGTGTTGCAATGAATGTGACCTTTAGGGATGTTTGCTGCTGTAATCCAGCAACAGAGGAATGCTCTTAGTGTCTGTCATATTAACGACGCTCTGCGCTAACACACTCGGACACTGCCCATATTACAGACAATGAAATGTGCATTGTCAATAATTAAATGTGCGCCCAAGAGACCTGGACGAAGGAGTGATCTATAATGTGGCCCGTATTGGGAAAACACACATAGATCTCATCATAGATATTGTTTGTTTATTGCACGGCAAATATGGTGGCAGCTCTGTCTCAATGAAGATGCTCTGTATGGAAACCAACATTCAATGGGGAAAGGTACCGTCCACCAATTTCTGCTGTCATGCCAGCAATTCGATTCTTCATAATCCTTTGTTTTGTAGCAGTGTTTATGGTTGAGCTCCATTGTTCCTGACCCCAGGCTCCGCTCAAGAGAACCCTTAATTTTCTCTTCTCTTGCAACCTCCCTTCATTAAATGTTCCAAGAGGAAGTTGCTGCACTGCTCTTGGGAGCCAGATTAAAAGTTGAACACACGTCTTCATTTCATTCGTTTAGTCGTTTGTGCACAGTGTGGCTAACCATGCTCGCTGGGTTTGTGTGGTCGGGGGCTGATGCACACGTTTCACTTGGCGGAGGGTCACAAGAGACACCAGTGAACAGATGTTCCTGGACCGGTGGGTTTTCCCGGCTCGGCAGCTGGAGCTACCACTGCTTGTGTATGTGCATGTGTGTGTATGTGTGTTTCTGAGCATGTGTGTCCACTATTAACAGCCAAGAGGCCATGTGAACAAAGTTACATTTATTTATGTTCTCACGAATCAATGGACTCTCGTTATCGTTTGCAATTTCTCTTGCAACCTCACCTGCAACTCCTTCATTATGTGAGCTCAATACTGAACTGTAATTACTTGAACATTTGACGTATCCACTTACTGCAATTATATAAGGCCTTTTTTTATGCATTCTTTTTTTTTGTTTAATTGAACAATCACCTAAGCGAATGGAATTGCTCAATGACTGGAAAGCTTTAAATCCAATCCCCCTGAGCTCTTGCAGCTGCAGAGCCACTTCCTCTTTTCAACTAAACCCCACAGCAGCAGAGAGAAATTACACCGCCTTGGGTAAATTGCTTGTATGTTTAATTCCGTATGGATGGGAGCGCACGCTGGACTGCAGGGAGCCTGGAAAAGTACACGCGTTTAAGAACTGTGATGCGTGTCCCTCCTTGACTTTCTGAATTCATTGTGCACATTTGTGGTTTTAAATAATGATTGGAGGCGAAAACGGAGAACTCCCATGGAGCGGGGACTGACGCAGCCAGCGTTGGAGGGCAAGAGGAAGCTCAGTTAATTGAATTCTCCAGTCCAGCGGTAAGGACGGCCGCGTGGAAGTGCTGCAGACACCTGACTCATGACTGAGGTCAATTAAGACCTGAGACGCACCGGAGGCTGAATAGCTGATGGGAACGCATTCCCACTGAATCTCAAAGGAAATGTGGACTAGAATACATTCACATGTTTAAAGGTTAAGCTTTGTTTTGTATTGTTTACCACTATTGTTTTTCATTTCGTCTTCTAGGTTGTCTAAAACTAAAAAAAATAAGCTGTTGTTTTTTTTTATAATTCTGTATACAAGCTTTATCATAAAGAAACTTTTTTACAGTCAAATTAGAGCACCATGCTCTAACGGAATAATACAGAACTATGAGGTGTGATGTCATTTGATTAATGGCTGCTTAGGTGAGCTATAGAACTGTAAATTCTATTTTAAATTTCACAGGAAGAAAGTGTAATAAAACTAATACAGGTGAAATATGTCTTGTCAGTGCAGTAACATTTTGAATTAGCTGCAGAGTCTTTAAATACTTGCTGGTGTAGGATGATAGTAAAGAATTAGAATATGATGTATAGGTTTTTGCGTATGTCGCATTTTGAACAATTGCATCCCAAGACACCTCCATCTGTGGAAAACTTTGCCATTTGCTCCTGGCCAAACTTTTAAAAAGGCTACTTTTGGTTATGTGAAATACACATATTATGATATTAAGACAACACAGATGACTATTACACTTTCATTGCCCCTGCATGCTGCAGTTGTGAGAAAAACCACTTTAATTTGGTGCACAGTGTACAGTGTGCCCAGTGAATTTTATTTTGTCGTCTTGGATATATTGCACGAGCACTTGCAATAAATCAGGGCTCATTTCTTCCTTTAAAAAGTTTTCACCGTTGTGCCTTAAGTTGGAGACCATGTGTAAAGAACTTAATATCATGCAAAATAATAATAAGAATAGTCCTTGTAGGATTCTCTCTGTCACTGTAAGAGCAGTTGCCCTCAGGTGGTGTGTGAACATTACAGAAAAAAAAGAATATAAAGGAAATGAAGCTGTAAACAGCAAGACAAAAAAGCAAGCAGCTGCTTGCTGCAGGGACCAGGGGCCGGTGTGAGAAAATAGTTGTTGTTGTAAATGAATGCAAAATATAAAGTACAGAATTATATATATATATATATATATATATATATATAGTGGGGATGTGGGTTCAGTTAGTTAAACTCCTTTTATTTATCTCTGTATCTGTATATGTGTGTATATATACATAGTACGTGTATATATATATAATATGTGGGTTTATGCTATATACTATTGCATATCTGCATCACACACTTTATTACTACTACTATTATTATTATTATTATTATTATTATTATTATTATATTACTACGTTATTCTATTATTAGTACTGTACTACTATTATTGTAAACGACTATGACGTGCAATTAACACATTTACCTATATATTGTTTCTCTCTATCTTATCTTATCTTATCTTATCTTATCTAAAAAAAAATGTGTTTTCAAATAAAACTTTGTAGCACTGAAAACCAGTCATTGCAATACCTTATATAAAGAGTTGTACAAAAGTGAATGATTCTTTTCCCTGTCTCAGTAAGACAGAGTGAGGGGCTGGCTGAAAGAAGGAAAGTATCCATGTTTTATTTACTCTCTCAGGGTGAACTCAAGCCTTGATGGAATTCCCCTCCCTCATCCCAGGGGCAGTATTGTGGTGTTCTGCTGGAGTTTGCAACAGAGGCGCGTCTCTGAGTGGTTTGAAGCAGCAATTAAGCCACTGATGGTAGTACCACAGCAAAATGAAAGCACCAGCAGGGGTAAAAAAAATATCATATCCAAGAATCAGTGTGCAGCATATTAAGTTTAATCACGAATAAAGAGTTGCACAAAAGTGAGTGATTCTTTTCCCTGTCTCAGTAAGACAGAGTGAGGGGCTGGCTGAAAGAAGGAAAGTATCCATGTTTTATTTACTCTCTCAGGGTGAACTCAAGCCTTGATGGAATTCCCCTCCCTCATCCCAGGGGCAGTATTGTGGTGTTCTGCTGGAGTTTGCAACAGAGGCGCGTCTCTGAGTGGTTTGAAGCAGCAATTAAGCCACTGATGGTAGTACCACAGCAAAATGAAAGCACCAGCAGGGGTAAAAAAAATATCATATCCAAGAATCAGTGTGCAGCATATTAAGTTTAATCACGAATATATAAACCTAACCTCAAATAACACTCTTTACTCCACTGGAGACATATTGTTTAGCCCTGATGACAAATATTATTTTGAGATTATCTTCATTTACAGCATCAGAGCTTGATGTTTTGTAGTTGAGGATGACAAGGCGAGTGTGGAGGACAATTATCTTTTATGCCATTGAAAAAGGTATAATGTAATGCCCCATGACAAATTTGTTTTCTTTGTTATCAAAGAGAAACATGTCGAGGAGGCTTTTCCAGTGAGCAGCATTGTCAAAAGGCTGATTCTCACTATGTTCACTTCTTGTACAGAAAATAGCAGACTATAATAATGCAATAGTATCAATATATCAAAGTACAGAAGCAGTGAAATGCTTGACAGTGAGTTCTTATATCTGACTGAGATATTGACCTCCTCGCTCCAAACATATGTTCACTCGATAAGCACCATGCCAGAGGGGGAGCTCTCACACAGCCATGCTTATAATCTGCCCATGTCACCTCCTGTTTTAATAAAGACACAATCAGTATGAAATGAGGTCAGTGAGAGGAAATTTGTCTTTAAGAAACTGACATGTCATTAACCGCTGTGTTAAACGATGATATGTTTGCGTTTAATAAATTGAATGTTGGAAAACCCCACTTAACCAGCAATGTTCATCCATTAATCGGAGATGATTTTATATTTACAGGATATGATCCCTGCTCCTGTCCACGAGCAACATGAACTTTAAAGTCAATTTAATACATTTGTGTTTCAACTTAATTGCTGCTAAATTCTAGAATTACACACAAAATTGCAAACATTTTGATAAAATAAATAAGGGGGAACATTTGATTTTTAGTACATTGGAATTATATTTGCAACCTGATGTGAGGGCATTTCTTGATGTAATTTTGAATGTAACTTGATCTCAAACAGTTTAATATCTTAATGACACTTTTGAATAATGTGATAAGCAATGGTTTGTACCATCTTCATCAAATACACAAAGAATCTGAAAAGAATCTAAAACTCCAAACAGAATCTGGCAAGAGCCAAAAGTGACAATGAGGAACAGTCCCCAATACCAGCTGCCTCTTATTATCATTATTATTCATTCTTTAAAGTTAGAATCATAAGTTTTCCCATTTTTTTGTGACTCATAATCATATCATCATATTCTGATAGAGGCAGAATTACCAGTGTGAGCATCACTTCCAAAGTCTGGTGTTTTCCTGACCTTGAAATTCACTTTGCCCATCTGTGCCATTTTGGTGCACAACACAGAGAGCATGGTGCACAGGTGGGAGAACAACAAACAGGTGGGACGTTCATGGAAATGAGGCATCAAAAACCAAGTTGCTGGTTTATGTGGTGGAAATTTGATCTTCAACTTTGCCCGGATAACAGACATTGCAGAATGGCATCTGTTGTCTGGTGCGACATCAATCTGCTGCCAGGTTGTCGATTTTCTTAAACAACAGCAAATTAAACTCTTGGAGTAAATGTACAAAAATGATGCAATGAAGACTACAATGAAAATAAATGTATTTAATTAATCATTCCCCGATGGTGGATACATTTAAATCAGCATCAAAACATAACATTGATGCACTTAAAGCAGGAACAGCAGCAACATTGTATTGATCTGTAAATGAACTAGCATGATTCTTCAGTGTCATGAGTGTTATGAAATGAAAACGATTCCTACAATCGTAATTTTCACACGTCTAAATAAAATAGTTTTAATAGTACCCGAAGGAGGAACACATTGACATTCTGGATATTCTTTTTTTGTTTGTTTGTTTTATTGCAACTATATTTACTGATGGTGACAGAGGTTTGTGTAAAAAGGTCAAAGGTCATACGACTGCTGCTCCTGAAAGGGCGTCTTAGGCTGGTTACTCCTCCTGGTTGCCATCTAAGGGAGGTTCATGAGTTTTTTTATTGATTTTGAACATTATGCCAGACAGGAGTGGGAGGACGAGGAGACAGTTTGAGGTTAAGCATGTCATTTGCTTTCCACCAGGCAGTGAGATGTATTAATAGTGTTAAATGTAAAGCAGCTGATTTATATATAAATGCAATATCCTGAGTGAGATGACATTTACAGAGCGTCTGTTCAGTATCAAGCCATCCATTAGTGGGTGGAGTTTGTCCATTGTTGGACATAATGGAGCAGGAGGGAGATGAAGCAGTGGTATTGAAACGTCTGACCTTCATACCTATGACTTACCTTCCACATCATGTATGGTTTTAAAGTGTTGTTAGACTGTAGGTGTTATACTCGAGTTGTTTTTTTTCAAACAGGGATCATCAGGGGAGATGATCTTCCAACTAGGACTATAGCCAAAAATCCATATGTTATTCCAATAAACATAACAAAATGACTAATAACTTAATCACCTCTCAAGCCTCGAAAGCTCACGTCAACACCATAAGATGATCTGAACTCATTCCCTAATACCTGATCTCCGTTTCTGCAGTTCATCCAGAGCGGATTCCTCTGACTCACTCACTCTTCCCTGCACCCAAATCAAACTGAACATAAAGTAACCTATATTACAGTTTTTTTTATGTTTTATGATCAAATGCCTGTGTGCTCCTGATGCTCTTTTGATAATATTTGATAATATTTTGTTGATCTGTTTTAGTTCAAGTTCCAGCAGTCATCTGAGGGCAGCAGGACAGATATGCTGATAAATCTGCTGCCTTTGATTTAAGAGGTGCCACATCAGCGCGCGGTGCCATTTCACACAGCTGTCCGCTGTGGTTACTTTTATTAAATAATATGCAAATAATATCAGGCTGCTATGAAAAAAAGGAAAACCTCAGAGTGAATGGGTATAACTCAGTATTCAGCCCCATTGCATGGAAGACTGGAGCTCATTAATCCTGCATATAAAATCTCATAGCTGCTGCAGCTACATGAAGAAAAGTCATCGTTAGTTCAGCCTATCGGCAGGCAGCTATTTGTTTACATTGAACACAATATTTAGCTGAGTATAACAGGAATAGTATTAGATCTATAGGACCATATGGGTCATTAATTAAAGTCCCTCTGTTTGATAGTAAATCATTACGAAATTGCCAATGTATCTAAGAAAAAATATCAATCAGCTAGTGATTTCAGAGGAATGGTCAGGAAATGGAAAACATGTGTCAGCACAAAAGATTTTTTTCACAATAACAGTTTGCAGCATATTCCATTTGATTACCAATATTGCCTTTTCATTGCTTTAATACTATCTTACATTTGTATTGCATGTAGCAGTACTTCTGCACAACAGTGTAATCTGAAGGAAGGACAGGGGACAATACTTTCACTTTAAATCTTCAATTTCACAACACAAGTGTCCTTCTGAGGTCGCATTTTTCCTTTTCCCGTTTTTGTGCGTACAGATGGGTGAAAGTTTCCGGAGAGCTGTGCTCATTTCCCGTCAAGTTTGTTTATTATAAATCCCAAACTTTGCTTTTAAAATGGCGTATGTGGCGTACGTTATCTTTTGTGCATACGCAGCGTTGATAAATGAGGCCACAGATCAGATAAGATCACGGTACAACAACTATGACACAACACAACACTTAATAAAAAAGAATAACTTTAGCGCGGACAGATCCAAGCACAGAGCCAGCCTTCTTTATCAGTTTGTCCAAGTAATTCTAAAGATTTATTAGGCATGAAAGTACTGATTAAATTAAATATCAATGTGATGTGACAACAGATGTAAACTAATTAAAGCCCAACATGTGGGGAATATGCACATGTGTACCAAATTCCATAACCGGTGTTCAGCAGCCAGAAAAATAACTACATTTCCAATTAATCATCATTACACTTGGAATGCACATTAATAATAAAGCATGTGCATCAATATTTATTAGGCTCGTTACCATGATTAAAATCTGCCAGGCTATAGAGTATAATATTCATGAGAAAGAAAAGTTTGGAATATTGGTCTAACCTAGTATGGAGTTATCAGAGGGAAAGTAAAATTGCATTGCGCCTGTCATTTTGGCAAGACAGTGGCAATACCTGCGGCTGCCCACAGGCCAGGTTTGCTCCACTGGAGTTTCCCCAGGGCTCCTTCCCACCACCTGCTCACCCAGCTGTGATGGAACCACTCCAAAAGCCCTCCTTATCCTTCTCCCATCCACAAGGAGAAGAACGGAACTTTTGTCTAGTTTCATTTGTTTCTGTAACTCAATAAGTGACATGATTGAAAGGCGCGCAGAATGAAAGAGGATTGTCTGGGGAATGCCTGGGAATGGGGTTTAATCGGCAGATTATAAAAGGTCCTGGATTTTGACAGGCTGACGGTGGAGAGCAGACGCTGTATCTTCACAACATCTGGTGGTGAATTTTATGACTTGATGATAAAACCCTTTTCTGAGGTCTCTCTCGATCCCCTGCTGCCTCTGGTTATGGCGACTCTCCAGCCGCAGTCTCTTCTTCCATGATTGCCTGTACATGCTGGCTCCCAGCATAATGCATTTTCATGCTTGTTTGTGTCCTCCCACTTGGAGGCTTATTGCAGGTGGGATTGTGCCTTTATTGTGAAACAGTGACCTTTAACCTAACTTGCATATTACAAAAAGGTACATACAGTACATATTACATCGCAGTCATAGCTTACTACTTACTTAGTTATTTGAAATTCCCTACAGTGTCATAAATAACGAGCTTGTGTATTCTCACAAAGAGCTTCACACTTTTTCCGCCATGTCAAAACAAGACACTATGATACATGCTATTCACGACTGGAACCCATTCGCTTCTGTGTGAAAATATTGTTCGGTCAATGCACTGTATAATCAGTTTAGTCTATTATGTTGCAGTGTTGGAGTGGGTGCATTAAACTACTTCAAAATACAAACAAGTGCATACTGCATCAGATAATAGTTAAAAAAAATCTATTGGTAGGCCTTGCAGGTAAGATATACAGCACTGATTTTAACTTGTCAATAGAACAGGAAGATGATGATTTCTATTGAGAGTAAACTTACAAACGCAAACTACTACAGTGTCTGTGTTGTATATTGTTGTTGTTGCGACGCTTAAGCACACACCATAGTTTCATCAAAAATAAAAAGATGAATTAAACTGTTCTTGACTTTAGCTAACTAGTCAGTAGTTCTAAAACAAACAAAAAAAACACAATCAAATCAATACTACAAAGAGCCAGTGTAGCAAATGCAATAAACTAATGCTGTTTATTTGTTGCAGAATTACAACAATTTTTGCATCCCCCCAAAAAACTTTTTTTTTTCTTTTTTTTTTTTGGTTCAACCACATTAACATACTCATTTGGTCCTATTGTTCAGTCTCAGAATGCTATTGGGTCATACATTTGTATATAAGGCCTGCGCTCAGGTCAAGAAGTCACACAACCTCCAGATTTTTGAGAGAGCATCAACCCCTTCATTTACTGGACTGGATTTATCTGATTGAAGTAAGTAAAATGCTTTAAATATTTTTTTTTGTGTTTATTACAGTGTCTAGAACATGTCCATATGTATTCATTGTGGAAAATGTGCCTTACGTTTTATTTAGAGCTTGTTTTGTAATTGTTGCAATATTACAACGTTGGGTGAATGTGGTAGTCAAAACAACCCTGTTTTGAGAGGAACCTCTTCAGAGGAACTTCCATTTAAATTTTCTCAATATAACTTTATAACTTTTATAACTACTTCAAAATACAAACAAGTGCATACTGCATCAGATAATAGTAAAAAAAAAAATCTATTGGTAGGCCTTGCAGGTAAGATATACAGCATTGATTTTAACTTGTCAATAGAACAGGAAGATGATGATTTCTGTTGAGAGTAAACTTACAAACGCAAACTACTACAGTGTCTGTGTTGTATATTGTTGTTGTTGCGACGCTTAAGCACACACCATAGTTTCATCAAAAATAAAAAGATGAATTAAACTGTTCTTGACTTTAGCTAACTAGTCAGTAGTTCTAAAACAAACAAAAAAAACACAATCAAATCAATACTACAAAGAGCCAGTGTAGCAAATGCAATAAACTAATGCTGTTTATTTGAAGAAGAAAAAAAATACTACAGTCTGGGTTCCCTGCTTGAAGAGACTGGAATAACCACAATAAATGTTCTTCTTCTGTACAATATACAACAACAACCACAACAACATCTTTAATAATAATTCAGAAAAACAAATTATGTCTTGATTTAGTTAAAACCCAACTAAATTACGGCATTGTGTTTATCAAAAACATGGACGGACCAGTTATTTTGACACAGCAAAATAAGTAACTTTAGGTGTTTGTATATTTTTAAAGCCACAAATATGGAAAAAAAAATTATGAAATAGAATTCATAATGCTATACCTTTACACATTCATGTGCAATTCATGATGATCATTATTGACTGTTGATACAGGTACTCTCTTTGGTGTGGTGATTACTAGAGGACTGACGGTATGTCACAACTCAGCAAAGGACATGAACACGCTTGACTGGGTGAGTCTTTATGTAATCACTTCCTGTTTATAAGCAAACTCTTCAACTTTTACAATATGTCAACAGTCTATGGCATAACCAAACCCTTTTTGTCATTTATAGTAGTAATCAATACCTTAGATCTTATTAAGGCTGATACCGACTTCACCACTGAAGAGCTCACTGCACTGTTTGCTGCTGAAGTCACTTCTGCAGTCATCATATAAAGCTGGCATTTTAACCAACTTCCCTGCTGACTGTAATCACTGCAATAAGACTAAGTCTGCAGAGCCCATAATACAAAAAGCACAGGCACATTTCCAATAGCCCATTTTCCATTTCAATAATAAAGTGGAATTTCAAGCGCATTTATTGGCAGCCAAATCCAAGCGTGTGGGGAAATGCCCACCCGTGCAAAAGTCAATGTTGTCTGAATGTCCAGCTCCACTCTTTCTGCTCCCTTCACACCTGCTGGTACAAGGTCGGAAAGAGCCCTAATGGCAGACAAGGGACTCAACTTTGCAGTGGTGCCAACACAGTGTTGTTGCAGAGAGCTAATTTGTTAGTGGGCGTTTTAGTCTTTCACAGCAGATGTCAGTGGTTGAAATGGGTTAAATATTTTGTATGTCTTCTTCAAACGTGCGTTTACCCAGGGAGAGTTTCAGCTTTTTGGCCCCTGGGCCTTGGCCAGCAGGTGTCTGCAGTTATGTCAGTCACATGCTGGTAAGAGTGAAGGGCTTAATCACAGGCTGATATAAATATCCACACTGCACACTGCATGCAGTGATCCTATGTTTGTAAAGAATGTCCATCCGCTGAAATGAACTGATACTCTCAACCCTTTAGTGTGACTTTCAAATTACAAAACGGACAGATGATGGAATTTGTCAGCTCTTAAATGACACATAGAAAACACACTGAAAATTTCAATGCTGTATATTCCTGCTGCAGATAATGTTCTTTAAATGCAAAACAGGGTCACATTTTGTTTTTGTCACACAATAAACAAAGCTTGGCCCCAAATGCGCAAGACCAGAGACAGATTTTATTAAAGCTCAGCAGAGCAATAAATCAAACAAAGTTGAGGGAGCATTAACTAAACTATTAACACATACACATACACACACAAATGTAACTCAGCGAAACACACAGGACACACTGGCAACAAACAAAGGGAGGGTGGAGTATATAGAGGGAGTGCGAGTAATGATCACCAGGTGCAGACAATTAGGGAATCAGAGGAGACACTGACAAAGACAGACAGGGTGCAAACCGGAAATCAAGAAACTTCTTTCCAAAATAAAACCGGAAGTGCAACTAAACATAAACTAACAAAAACAAGCGTAACAATTTGGGCGGTGCGTGGCAGTACATGGTGAGGCATTTCTTCAGGGGCGCATGTGCAGACGTCACCGCCACATCTTTTCTCGTTATCTAGGAAAAGAGGAGGCATTGAAGATCAATTTTGTTATTAGCTGAATAATCACTAATATTTAGAAATGTTTGCTATAAATAGTAACCGTGGTAACCCATAGTTGAAAATTATAACTCGACAAATATTAAGCGCTTTCATGCCTCATGTTGTGGATCCTATGTTGTTAGCCATCAGGCTAACCGTTAGCTACTTTCGCACTGAAGATCACATCACTCATTGGCTGATGCACTCTGCTCAAGGCTGACTGCATCTTACAACATCAGGTTTTTAGTGTAGTTCACTGAAGAACTGGGACATCTGTAAGTTACGTAACCATTGAGGATGACCGAGCCTTGAGCACAGGGCGTCAGCTAATGAGTGATGTGATCTTCAGTACAAAGGTAGCTAACAGTTAGCCATCAGGATAACTGTTAGCTACCTAACTTAGCTAAACTGACTTATCATGTTATTACAATAAACTCTCATACCACATAAATACAATAAAATCTTGTATCACATTTTAACAATAAACTCTGGTATCACGTTAATACAATAAACTGACTTTTCATGTTAATGCAATAAAATCTTGTATCATGTTATACAATGAACCCTTATATCACGTTATTACAATAAACTCTCATATCACGTTAATACAATAAATTGACTTTTCACATTAATATAATAAATTCTCGTATCACGTTAATACAATAAACTCTCAAATAACATTATTACAATAAACTCTTGTATGCCATTATGACAATAAACTGCCTTTTCATGTTAATGCAATAAACTCTCATACCATGTTAATACAATAATCCAAAGTATCACATTATTACAGTAAACTCTTGTATCACGTTATTTCAACGTGATTACAATTAACTGACTTTTCACGTTAATACAATATAGCCTACTGACTCTTCATGTTAATACAATAAACTCTTGTATCATGTGAATACAATAAACCCTTGTATCATGTTATTACAATAAATTGACTTTTCACGGTACTACAATAAACTCCCGTACCACATTATTACAATAAACTCCCGTACCACATTATTACAATAAACTCTCGTACCACATTAATACAATAAAATCTTGTATCACATTTTAACAAGATACTCTATTAACTCACGTTAATACCATAAACTGACTTTTCACATTAATACAAGAAACTGACTTTTCACGTTAATACAAGAAACTGACTTTTCACGTTAATACAAGAAACTGACTTTTCACGTTAATACAAGAAACCAACTTTTCACGTATCAGGTTAATACAATAAACTGACTTTTAACGTTAATACAAGAAACTGACTTTTCACGTTAATACAAGAAACTGACTTTTCACGTTAATACAAGAAACCAACTTTTCACGTATCAGGTTAATACAATAAACTGACTTTTAACGTTAATAAAATAAACTGACTTTTCAGTTTATATTTCCCACGGCAAATTGGTTCTGGGTGAAGGGCCAGACGAAGAATGGTCCAAGAAGATCCATATGAGAAGAAGATCAAGGGGACAGACTACCCTGCCCGGAGGGTTACCAGGGCCCCACCCTGGAGCCAGGCCTGTGGTTGGGGCCATGGGTCCGTTGTAGGGACATGGAACGTTACTTCACTGGTTGGGAAGGAGCCTGAGCTGGTGCGAGAGGTAGAGCGATTCCGGCTAGATATAGCGGGCCTCACCTCAACACACAGCTTGCGCTCTGGAACAAAATTCCTTGAGAGGGGATGGACCCTCTTCTATGCTGGAGTTGACCCAGGTGAGAGGAGGAGGGCAGGCGTGGGCCTGCTCTTAACACCCCGACTCTCTGGCTGTGTGTTGGAGTTTTCCCCAGGGGAGGAAAGGGTAGCTTCCCTTCGCCTTTGGGTAGGGGAACGGATACTGTCTGTTGTTTGTGCTAGTACATTAATACAATAAACACTTGAATCACATTATTACAATAAACTCTCGTATCCCATTATTAAAATAAACTGACTTATCACATTATCAAAATACACTGACTTATCACATTAATACAATAAACTCTTGTATCACATTATTACAATCAATTCTTGTATTTCATTATTACAATAAACTTTCGTATCACGTTTTTACAATTAAGTTTTTGCGTAAAAGCCATCGTAAAACCAATAGACTTCACTTCGCTCCTCATTCAAGCATCTGTTTCACGTTATTATAATAAACTGACAACAACTGAATGGTGACTCCATAATAAGAGATGAGTCGTGCAGACAATGACAGTATATGACATTCCTGTAATTCTCAGGTATGACAGCACCAACAAGGGCAGATGACATAGCCAAGCTTTTTAGCCATTCACCTCCATTCAGCCTTTACGCACAATTTAAATTTCACAATTTCATTTCAGGAAGAGGAGCTAAGGTGCACTATGCGATCCTGCATGGTTTCAGTGCAATTTCATTTTCATCTCAAATTGTACTCATCTCCCACTGATCCACTGGGTGCCTGCCCACTGAATATATTGTGAAAAAGCCTGGTCTCAGGAGACAACACAGGGGTCATAAACACCATAAAACACTAGGTGCAGGCTGTGCACCAAAACAATAACAAACCAGGTTCCAGCCAATTACCGACAAGATGGTTGGGGATGTGGCTTAGTGTACACGCACATATGGGTCGTTCCAGCCAATCACCTGATACATGTCCTAATACGTGACAAAACGAGTTAAAAGCTGTTCACCAGACTCGTATCTAATATTTCAAAGTCAAGTCAACCTCAGGATTAGAACACATAAAAGTAATAAAGATAGTAAAGATAGTGAGTGCAATTCAAACATTAACTTTATGATTTGATGTGGCAATAAAAGAGATCTTTTATCACAGTTCAGCAGACAGCAACATGTTATATAGACATTTTCGAAGAGCTAATTATAAATTAGGAGTCTGTCGGTCAAAGAGTCATTAAGTTATGGTAGACAAACAAAAGGTTATTTAAAAACAATTCTTGAAAGCCACTCCATGAGTTTCCATGGGGTTGATGGCTCCAAACGGTGTGTGTCCAAATGTTGTCATAAAATTGTATGTAAAGTTGGTACAGCTTTGCATTTGACTTGACAAGTTCCTTCCCCATTTTTACTGTTTGATTCACATTCATAATCTTCTTGATGGTCTTTCCAGGGCTTCTTTAACAACACTGAGGAAGCAGTAATGAGAGTACTCTAAATACTCTAAATTCTAAATGGGTATGGAGGGCTGGTGCCTTTATGAGGCCAGTAAAGTGGCATCGCACCATTTCCCCATCTGCATTCAGCAATCAAAACTAAATTTCTAGAGCCCTAGAGTCTATCTAGTTAGCTGAATGCTGGGTTTAGCATTTTTAAATAACCCATAGGAGAGATGCAGGTTTATGTCACCACAGGCCACCATCAGACCACACACCATCAGCCAGACGGGTCTTCCTTGTCTCGAATACCCAGGCCACAGCTGAGCATTGTAATAATGTGGCAGAGTAATTTGGTCCAGCAGGAATTAGGATGCAGCTGGAAAAATAACTGTCCATCCCAAAGCGTGTTTTTCTGGACCCAGTTAACATGCGCTCTAGCTACAAGACAACACACATTCCCAATCATTTCCAGAGATATAAAAATCATTGAAAAACTTGCTCTAGTTCGTCATTCACTTTGGTCAAAGTGTCTTGAAGACTTTACACAAAGAGGTCAGATGGACACTCACAACATCAGCTAATGGAAAAGGCATGAGAGGAGAAAGCTGGACCCTAGAATTTTATTGTATCTATGGTCACTACATGGGTTTACTCAGATTCACTCAGAATCGAGGTTTGTCAAACATAACAACCACAAACTTTGAGAGGCACAAGCAGAAGAAGAGGGTTCAATAGCATCCTTCTTCCAGATCTATCACCTCCTTGAGCTCAGGTGGACTCACTGAGGCTTCTGGCATATGCACACTAGGTGGGCAAGAGAGATCTGATGTTAGTAAGTAAGCCTCCTTTGACCTCTTTTTTATTGTACTAATGTTACGAGGCAGGGTTAATGGTTCTCTCAGCTATCATAGAAGGACTGGAAGGTCAGAGTGTTAAGTGATAGATGACTGTGCTCATCGGCAGGCGAGGATGGTTATTGGTAGAAATCATGTGAAGGCTTTTTCTGTGGTGTTTACGGAAGTCATCGGTTGAGATAAATCAGCACTCAGCTTTCTAGATCTCAGTGTCTGTGAGCTACATGAGCTTTTGTTCTACGTATTATATGTCCAGTTGACACTTACTCATCTTGTTCTTTACCTCAACATTTATGTTTGATAAGAAGTGCTGTGTCTAGGCTTTTCCTGGCTGGCAACTACTTGGATTGTTTTGGTTAGAAGTGTTATTGCAGGCAGCTAAAGTATAAGTTACAAGGATAAGTTGCCTGTGATGTAAAGTCCTGGTTTTCCCTATTTCCGTGCATCTTTATGCAAATGGATTGACTGTTTGACCTTCCACTGCCATAACGCTAGGCAACAGACATTTTGCTACTGAGGAAAATCCACGTATTCTAGTAAATGTACCACTGACGGTTAAAGGGTTAATTAGAATATTCTATATGGTAAAACACAGTAAATACAGTAAAATGTAATTCAAATGCAGCCATATGTAGCATTTAGTAACTTGGTAAAATATATATTTACATGCAAACAGGGTATGCCTGTAATGAATCAGTATGATGATTCACTCGTCTTTCTTTTTCACATTTTTTGGGAATTGTGCTTTGAGAAAAGCAGCCTCTTTTACAGTGTCTAATTCAATTGTGTTAGACTGTTAGACTGTTATACTGACACTGACAGATCTCTTGGTAGAAACCTGGCAGCTTGGCCAGCGGAACAACACTGGACAACAGCTCTATCCTGTTGTGAGATCATCAGGGTAATGAAGAGTTGACCTACATGAGATCTGGCAACACGAACAAATTCATCAATCGATCCATTAGCTATACTGATTATCCTTGAACTTGGCAGGGGGAGCTGGAGCCAATCCAATCGAAGCTGAGTACCTAGAAAACTGAAACAGGAAGACTTCTGGTGGAACCAGGATTCACACTGAGAACCTGCTTGCTGTGAGGCACGATTGTTAACCCCTGCTCCATACACCCACCCTGGCAAATTTTTATAGAAACAGTTGTAGGAGCAATTACTGTACCGTGTTGGGCAGGTTGACTGACCATTTCCTCTCCAGACACCTCACTTGAAACATCAAATCCAGATGCTGGTGACCACCTGGACCCACAAACAATTAAAATGTGATGGACAGAAACACCAAAGGTGTGAATGCGTGTGTACTACTTTTCAGTCTCATTTCTTCCATGCGTTTACTCGTACTGCATTCAGGCTGCTAAAGGTTGACTGGGGTGTTCCCTTATGTAACTGAACAAATAATGATCCTGAATAGTTCTCACAACAAGGTCTGGGGTTGATTTCTTTTTTACATTAATATTGACTATACATATTTCTATTGGGCTCCCCATTGGCTTTACTTTAATCTCTAAAATTGTATAAGAAAGTATTGGATTCATAAACTTGAGACACTGCAGCCACGGGGTGACTAAATCTCTTTAGCTATTTTGTGAACTTTCCATTTTGGCTGTGGGGGATTGTTTATATGTACATATATATATATAAATATCAAGATTAGCATATTTTTGGCTACACCTCTCCAAAATGTTCCTCTGAGTATAGTGTGTAGGCTTGTCCTAGATTTAGCCCACTAACATTTTAAAGTAACAGTTACAGATTTCTATTCAGCTTTGAATATCAATGTAAAAAGCCAAACACTTTGGAAACTTAGGGCATGCACACTAACTAAAAGAATTTTCATGAAAGTCCAAGAGAGAGAAAGAGAAATTTTAGACTGATGATTGATAGATGCATTACATATGCTAGAAATGAACATCATTATATAGCTAATAAATAAATTATATAGCCATTATAATAGCAAATAATTATATGGCTAATAAATAATTTGGTTAGATCAATGTGACCATTATGTAGAATACAGATGCCCACATGTCAATACTACAGCTATCAATTACTTATATAGAGCAACACTCACTTGGGATGCACTCAACCTTTAATGCCACTCCTGATGTTCTGTTACCGTCCACCACTCCAGCTCACTCCATTATGTGGACTTACACATTAGTATTAACTAAGCTTGTGTACTGCAAGTTGTCCTTATAATTGATTCCCTGACCATTCTGGGATCAGAGCCACCTACTTTATCATGATGAGAGTGTCCTGACTCCAGTGATCAAAATTGGCATTGCACCCATTCAGTGCTTTGTTTGCATCATGACCTCGAGTCAACCTGCTTTACATTTCCAATCGATAAAGACCTCTTCCTGCAACATCATTCATATCTTTGCAGGAGTCAGATGTTCAGACGCTTTGTACAAATGCATCTTCATCTCAGGAAACCTGTCAGAATCTGACAATATATTGATTTGGATTCTGTATCGTTATCATTAATTACAACTTTATGAAAATGCACACTCATAAATGACAAAGCGCCCATTCACACTGATAAACAAAGCAAGTGTAATCCTGCATGTTAATTCTCAAAAATACATGCTATTTGTTTCGAGGAGATTGCAAGCAAACATACATTAATAAGCCAATTAAACCACAAAATGGATGAGCTGACATAAGATAAACATTGACATTTTGATTAAGCTGAACTTGACAAAGCTACTCAGAGAGTTAGCATATGAGGCTTTATTGGAAGCCTGTAACACCATCAAATCTCTGAGGCAGGTGTCTTAGCATATGCTGTATTAATTACACAAAAATCTTTAATGACTTTTAACACTCATTACTCATGACTGAGCTGTATGGCAATATGCCCTCTATCCCTTTTCTCGGTCCCTTGTGTTATTTATAGCACACATTACTGCCTAAATAGCCAGGGAGAGACATGAGTGCCTTGTACTCATGCAGAGAGTGAAATTTCATGTTCAGGGAAGCACATAGGGTAGGGTATGAGATAGACATATGCAATAGTCAAATGGGATTATTTATATATCTGTTGCTATGTACAAGGAACTACTGTACAGTAGGACATTAAAATGACCTCAGTTCCATAGTAGGAGAGCAGTCACAGGGTCAGACTGCTGATCGCTGTCCGTAGCCTATGTACTGTAAGAGAGGGCATATGTTGTGTACAAAAAAACACATTTAAGTGCAGTCTTAGGAGGACAGCACCATGGACAGCACCACAGAACAAGTCATGAGTCAGAAAGGAAACATGAACAGGTGCTGAAAATACCACAGCAGCGCCCAACCTGTAATCACGTCTCACTTATTGTAAAAGCCTGGCTGAAGCCTGGATCACTTCTACACGAGGACAGGAACGTGACCGGCAGCAAGATGGCTGACGTCTGTGTCGCCACAAGCAAGAATTTCTCTGGATCTGAATGGACGTTCGGAAACCCTGAGTTTGGGTTGTTTTATTTATTGCCTTCTTTGCTAGTATCAATAGCAGCGTACCTTATTAGATAGACATCAAACTTGACTGAAGTTTGATGTCAAGTTTGACATCAAACTTCAGTTGTGCCGCTGAGAAGTAAAATAGGCTGTGTACAGGTCAGGTCAAAAGTGAGAGGTAAGTGGACTACAGTATGTACTGAAGGCAAATGTATATTCCTACAACACAGGCATTTCTAGGTGGGATTTGTGCCCATAAAAACACACTGGTCCAAAGTGAGGATGCCTGCTGTTTTATGAACTCTGAGCTTGTCCACATACATTGGATCACTTTCTGCCTGGAGGGTAGATGAACCTCCACTGACCCTGAGCTTTGGAGGTTGACTGAGGGGGTAAGGATGGTGTTGCTTGGCCTTCAGCCCAGAACTAGGACATAACGTCTCTATGGGATGACGGCATGCATGTGGGGGCTGACCTCAAGGAACTCAGGGTTCTATCAAAGTCTGCGGTGTCAAGGATCAAACACTGACTTACATCTTAATTCAGGACAGCGAAGTACAAGATCAATGTGCTGTAAATGTAAGAGGTGTGAGAGATGTAGAGGGAAGATCACAGGGAGATTCACAGCTTGAAGGAAATGTCCACAGGTGGCAAGAAAAGCTAAACACAAATAGGGAATGACTGCTGATGACAACAATGACAACTAGCAATGCTAAAATAATTCACCTTGGACCATTGTCTGAGCAATGGTTTTCTTTGTCCATCACTGGTTTAATGGTATGGACTTTCTCAGTTCTCAGTCAATTAAGACTCACACTAAAAAAATAAAATAAAATAAAATAAAATTAAATAAAATTAAATTAAATCTTTTTTTTCCTCACATGCAGGGTAAAATGGTGTGGTGTGCATAAGCCACTCTCCTTTCATTGTACAAAAATGCTATTTACCAAGTCATTAAACCGATAGTGAACAAGAGTCGTATTGGAAATGCTCAAATCCTCATTTAACGAAGCCTGAACCGTCTTGTTAATTAGAGTGAGAAATGAAGACCAGTATGATTCAAGGCACAATAAACAGCATTCTCAGACTAATTAAACATTTGTTATCATATGGTATACGAAATGTCACAGTGATGTCATTATAAAATAGCATGAAAGATTATCTTATCTCATGATTGCATTATAAAAACAGTTTGTGTTGGGGTGAGTACATGTGCACATGATATGGATATATCCTTTATATTAACAATGTCACTGTCATTAGGAGGTGAAGCGCCTGCAGTAAATGTTTAATTTAGTTTCTTCTTATTTTATGCACCATGAATCTATGCTGAGAGAAGGAAATAGTAAATGATGCCAGATAAGAGCTTTCCATTCTGGTTTGGATTTTATGGAGAGGTTCTGCACTGCCTCCACACACAGTGGTAAGAAATTACCTGAGCCCTGACCCCTCACACGATAAGGTGTATACAGGTGATCTGTCTCCCACAGACTTACATTTCACTCATGAATATTTAAAACATGTCTATAGCAATGCATTTAAATCAACAGGCCTGCACTTTGTAATCAACATTGAAGCTGCAGGTTAATAATGGAAATTTAGCTTTTGTTTTACAGACGAATATGATTAGATTAAAAAAAAAAAATTCTGGTTAAAGTCAGTCATGGGAATCTGAATAGATATAAGATGATAAATAATCCCAAGATGCTGCTTTGACTTGAAATGTAATGTGTAAATGCAAACAGACAAGACAGAGGTAGGCAGTTGCTACACTTTATAGTGTCTCCGATGTGACTGATTATTCTGCTTATGTCCAACCAAGCCTCACAATGTGGCTGCTCACTCGAATGTACAGAAGGTTAAAAGCAAGGCTGATAGGTCGCCGATAGGTGTGACAGTGCAAAGTGAAAGTGCCCTGTAGTCTTTGAAAACAGGGCACTCTGTTCCCATTCTGCTGTTTTTTCTAATTGTGGCAAGACCATTGTGCTGACAGCCAGAAAGTGAAACGTGACGTCCATCAGTACGCCACCCCTCCCTTCCTTTAAACCACGAGTATATGAAAACAGTAATCTAGTAGCTGATTTTCAAAGAGACTTGATTAAACCAGAAACGGGCCATGATTTCCCATTTAAAATTCATAACAGGCACTTTACGTAATTCAAAACCCCTCTACAATTGAAGCAGCTGGTCTCTGCATCAGATTGAATCATTCTACCTTATTCCATCAATACATTTCTATTTCAATCTGACAGCAAGCAAACTCAGACAGAGCGTCCATGTGGGTTATCTCTATGCTTTGGCAATCAACATACAGGCCTCCAGAATGTAGTGCTGCTTGTAATTCAATTTGCTTGACCTTTCAGTTTGCTCTAATTGAAAACAGGCTGTATATAGGAAATGAGGACGCTTTTGTGCATATTCACTAAGCCTCTCTAATGTTTATAATCTGTTATCGCTCTGGTGCTGAATAAAACAAAAGATACTCTATACTCTGTGTAAAGAGAGAAAAAAATAGACTTGTGTATAACGCAGTACGAAAACAGACACCGTCTCATTTTGAAGACTTCAGTTGGTATATTGGCATCTGTTACCTCATGTGTTCAGTTCAACATACATCTTCTGATGCAATACCTTGGACACATCGTCAGTGATGTATCCTGACTTCACCAGGTGTTTCCAGTCTTACAACAGACACACTCTGCCAGGTGACCAGGTGATATTTCAACCATCAAGGCAATCCCCCAAATAAAGCCTGTCATCTTATCTGTATTTCTACTCCTTTAATAAAAAACAATAGTCAATAGCTAAATATTAATTAAGTATAATAATATGATGGGTAATTAATTACGTTTACAGGAAAGAATGAGTTTGTATGTAGTGCTGTAAGAGAAACTTGAAAGGGTAAACAGAAGAATGAAAATGAGGCCCGTGATCAATACAACTTTGGCCAAGTATGGAAACAAGCCTTCATACCAAAACACAAACAATCATTAAGAATGTAGGAGTACAAAACCTGCTTCTCATACAAGCTTCCTTTAAATAAAACCCTGCAGCCGTCAATAGTTCAGGTAAAACAGAGCAAATTTTCATTGACACTTTCATTTTCAATGAAGTGTAAGTGGTTGTGACTATTTGTGGGTGTATTTTAAAGGCAATGCATCCTAAAAGGAGGACTTCAGTTTGCAAAACTGAAAGAAAAAGATATTTGAGGGACGAAAAGAGCAACACTTTTGCAGGTCTGGTGATTCTCGCTAATATGCTATTCTCCACTTGGCAAGTAGTTTGTGAAAATACTCCTGCAACAAAGTTCATGCTGCCGTCAGCATTGTTGCAGATTTGTAGCAGTCATTACTGGATTTGGCTACTGCAGCAGAATTTCCATTAACACTTCCCTTTGCAACAAATCATCAAAGACGTGTCTCCTTCCTCACCTTCTCATTTGGACACCTTTGTTACCGTTTTTTTGAGTCTTCTACGATCACACTCTTACTTGTCTTCATAAGGACTCTTAATTTGTCAAAGCAGTCTGTGGTGTGCATGAATCAATGCACCCCCTCTATTGTGCATCACTTGTAAATACAGATTTCCAGAAAAGCCAAATTTGACTAATTCATGTAAAAAAGGAAAGAGCCTTCAAACAATGCATCATCTGCATTGTTTATCAGGTGGGTTAAAACAAAGGAAGACTCAGATACAGGATTCTATTCACGGAGTCTTTACTCAGATGCAGGACTCGTTGTACAGAAATCAGTCCAAACAATCAGGCAAAGGTTCCCGTAGGAGTAAGCAAAAGGCAGGTTCAAAAAGACACAAAGATCAGGAAAACACTCAGAATCAAACTACTAGTTAATCACACACAACACTCAGACAAACTGACACAGACAAAGGGCAGCACAAGGACTAAATACACACAGGTAATGAGAAACAGGTGAAAACAATCAGGGCAGGGCATGCAATCACACAGGAGGGAAACACGCTGGAGCGGGAAGTAAAGTATCTGAAATGAAATTAATGAGTACCTTTAGTGAGTAATGTGTAATTTACTATGTTCCTTCACACACTGCCATTTCTGCTTTGTTTAATCTGAACAGCCCTAAAGAGCTCCAAACTAGATGTAGACAACCGCATGTGGACAGAGGTGTGTTATTTTATGGTTGACTGCTTTTGGGATACGAGGTGACGAGGTTGGACAAAAGGTGGTTCATTTTCTGTTGTCAGGGGTAAACCAGGGCATCACAATAAAAAATCCAAAACACAACACACATAACACACATACAGTACATCACAAACTTCACTCAAAATTGTGACTGATCAACAAGGAAACAGCAACCCCCATTTCATGCTTACATTTAAAAAAATACACAAAGACAGAAGGGGGATATCGTCAGATCTTAGTGTCTGCTCTACTCGGTGGTCCTGCAGAGGAGAGCTGCAAATCCTGCTTCTGTTTTACAGAACCACACACAGGCAGGTGTAACTGTATTGGACAGTTTACATGTTCAATCAATGCGACACAAAGAGGGTTGATTGGGGAGTTTGTTTTGGGGCAGGATGGAGATATTGGGTAGAGGGTAAGCCATACATTCCATGCATTTTTCACTGTGCACACGTTCAATTGGATTTGAATCCGATTGGTGCAATGTACAACAGTTCTTTTCAAAAACCAACCCAAACCTGGAAAATGAACTGCGAGTAACATCATCACGTGCCTCAACAAAAGACAAGCAGTAGAAAGGTTAGCATGATCAGGTCAGTATCTGTTCAATAAATTCGATTTTGCAAAGTTGAAGTGACCCTTCATGAGAAAAAAAAAGCCCTGGTTTAGGACTTCAAACTTTAGTTGGACTCAGTTGGGTCAGTTTTTGCGTTTGGGATTTTTTTGTTGTTTCCTTTGAGTTGTTTTCCTTGACCTGTCATATTATTGGCTGCCATGTGCCCCATTAGTTCTGCATATCATGCCTTTGTTTGTTTCCTGTTTTATTTTGAAGTCAGTCCCTTCATCTGTCCAGTGTAAATTTACTTTCTCTTTTTATTAGTTTTCTGCCCAATTGACTGTTTTCAGCTGTCTCTAATTAGTTTGGTGGTTTCTGTGCCTTGTTCCCCCTCGGATTGATTCATTATCGGGATGCGATTCCTTTCCGCTTAGTTTGGTTTGTTTCATCGGGCTTTTTGGTTTGTCTTTCCAGTCTGGTTGATCTGTTCGGTCTGTTGTTCTGGTCTGCCTCGCCTTGTTTCTCCTCCTTTTTTTTGTTTAGTTTAGTTTTTTGGGGGCAGGGGGTTGGTTTCTTTCTATGTTTACTACCCTTGTGTTTGTAATCCCAGTGGATCATGGAAGCCTTAATTAAAAAAAAAATACCACTTGCAAGTCTTGTGGGTGTCTACATTTAAGGTCTTCCACCATGACCCTCAGCCTGGGACAGTCTCATTTTGAAGAATACTTTTACAATCACTGACTTGACCTTCTCCAAACATATTGGCATTATACAAATCAGTGTGGCCTGGACGGGTCAATAACACAAGATTTGGAAAAAGCTTTTAGAAATTCAATCTCTGCCAAGCCTATTGGCAGAAAGCCCATTTGACATTTTCTAAATCAAGCAACACCTCGATAACAAGACACAAGCTTTGGCAAGTGGAGAAACAAACGTCTCCGTGCATTTATGTCAACATGAAAGCGGTGTGCGCAGCATCCATGGAAACAGCGGCTTCCCATCCCACTTGATGCATATGAATATAAACACATACATACATGTATTTAACCCCCTGCAAACAGAAAATTCATGCAACCTAGAAAATTGGATTCATTTGGCACCATAACTCACTTTGTGTTACTGCTTCTATCATAAAATCTTTAAGAGGCCCTCAATATATCTTTGGTTTATTATCCAATAAACCCACACGAACTCTCCATTTAATGACTACTGGAATTACTGCTCCCCACTATCTAAAGAAAACTGTTAGGAACGTTGCCTCGGGAATTCTAACCCAGAGGGAAACAAAAGAAATGTATTTATTTGGCCCAGTTTTAAATTTCCTCTTTCTCTCTTAGGGCTTCTAACAGTTGAGGGAATAAGATGAGTTGGAGGCTTGATCAAGGACGCTCATAACAGGTACCTTGCAGTGACCGACAGTCATAGCTTTCCGTAATGAAAATCCCCATGGGCGTGGTGTGTACTCTTGTGAATTCACCAGCTCATGGTTGTGGTCATTGGGATTTGTCCCAGTGTGCCCTATGGCAAGTGGGATGACTGTGGGATACCTACACACAGAGCATCACGTACTAACCTCGACCTTATTAACTATCAAATATAGTACATGCATCGATGATCACTTCAGATTGACGCACAAAGTAAATGCAGAGTTCTTAGAAAGCAGGTTGCGCCACTAAAGGTTTATCCATCCAGAGAGACCCAGAATTCCGGTATCATCAAATCCTCATTACCATCAAAGGGCCTGTTCAAATTGTTTACACAGGCTGGGTTAGCATCTTTGCCTCTAGATGATTTCAGATCAAGTGTATAAATGCTGTCATGGTGAGAGTAAGCTGAAATGTGTCAGGCTGCCATCTACTGAGAACTGTCCTCACGCTCCTCCAGTAAAACACCCTCTGTGCTTGACAGGTATCGAGGTTTTTCTGAATTTCTGTTTAAGAGCTTTTCCACATGCTCCATGTCGAATCCGACCCCCTCGTGTCGACATGACAGGAAAATGCCTTCACTCTACTCTCCTGTTATTTCTCCGGCGTACCTCTGCCTGTTTCATTGTCGACAAAATCCATCCTCTCATCCTTAAAGAGCCTTCAACTGTGTACATCGTTTTCCACAAAATACCACTTCATACCAGTACGCCTGTTGATGTACTGTAGTCACACCCCAACCACTGATGTTAAAATGTTAACGCGGATTCATCTTCGACAGCTGGAGCTGTGACATCACTGATCAGGAAAGAATCGAACCGGGGGTTTTTTTGTTTTTTTTGCAGTAATGTTTGTGTGAAGGACTACAACATGCAGTGGGTGGTAATTATGCACCCTCACTCTCCTCCCTCCACTGTGTGAGTGCTGATCCAGGCCAGCGGTGTATATGAGGAGGAGGGCTGGTTGCTAGGTTGCATTTTCCTCCACTTTCCCAGCTCTTTGATACCTGCATCACTGTCTGTTCTCACACTCCTCTATCCATGCACAAAACCATAGAACATACACCGACGTGCACCTGTGGCTACAGGCCCGGGTGTCTGACATCAGGGCAATAACAGGCACCCTTCAACCCCGCCAAATATCAATGCAGCGACCCTGCCGGACGGTTAGACAGGAGCCGTCTAAGCACACTAACAAGGTGAGCAGAGAGTGAGAGCAAGGAGGTACCAAATATATATATATATATATATAAGTGTACTGGCTGCCCTAATAAGGTGTCAGTGCTCCTCTGCCCCTCACTGAGAGAGCAGCCATGCACATCACACTGAGAGCTACTGTTCTGACAGGGTTTTTTTCCCCCCCTGTTGCAAGGATCAAACTGCAACAGGAAAAATATCTAGTTTATATTAAACTCCCCTGCCCCATCAGCCTGCACTGAACAGCAACAGAGAAACATCCCGTACATGCCACAGGTGCAGTGTGTTATGTTATGTTGTACCACTGCCCGCATCTCCAATTCGATCAATGAATTAACCACTTTTCCACTACAGATAACAACATCCAGGACGGGAAAACAACTTTTGAAAAAAGGGGAAGTTCGTAGATGAGACACATGGATGAGATCACTGTAGTGGAAGTACAATCATTTTCAAATATACATATTTGTTTGTTTACATATAAAAAATGAGAAAACGAGAAATCCGCTAAAAAAAAAGGGATGATGTCAGGCTGATAATAGAGTGAGTGTACGGCTTTTCCAAATCAAGGGACAGAATCTATGCAGGTAGGTTGATTTGTTTCAGAATATGTATTTGTACTGAATAAGGAATGTTGTCCAGGTCTCTTACATCATCACATCAGGGCCAGCAGAAGCAGAAGCTCTGATCACAGCGATCGAAGACCTTTTTTGCAACATGCAGCTTTTATAGTTGGATAAAAATCCGAAACATGCGAACCTATCCTTGGAGGATAATGGTCGCAGTAAAGTAGCACAGAACTTCCACAGGGCACATGGAAGTAATGATGAAGTGAATAGAGCTTTATTGTGTGTTTGTGTAAGCTGTTAACATAAAGATGCACCTGGCTTGGTTGCCACCTTCGTTTTATTAGCCTTTGCTGCAGCCGTCATTCTAATAAGGGAGAGACCGTGGCAGAGGGAATGTGTGTGTGTGTGTGTGTGTGTGTGGGGGGGGTGATTGTGTAACTGCGTTACATAACACAAGCTGCATGGCCTTCACTCTCTCGCTCTCTCAGACACAAAGGCACACACGCAGCAGAGTGAGCTGGGAGGAGAGGATGGAGAGTTGCTACTGTTACTGAGAGCGATCGGAAGAGAAGTGCGCCGCACTTTAAAGTCACGCCTCATCATGGCGCTGTTCCTAATAATGTCAGTGAAGGGGATTAGTTGTTTGGGCTGCGAGGGGACAGGGAGAGGTGTATGCATGTATTGAGGGGGCGGGGGGTGGGGGTTGGGGGGGGTTCTCGCCTTAGATTAAAACTCAACCATCAAGTGGCATTCAAGTGGGTTTGCTGGGTAATTAAAGTCGATAAAATGTTATTGCCTCCTCTCTCATTCCCACTCTCACATGGCTGGGTGGGTTTCACTGGACATTCTGGAAGAGGATGGATCACTACTGGGATTCGGCTGATGCTGTTGCTTCAGTGCTGCTACGCTAATGACTACATGGAAACCAGTGCTTTTCATACGTTTGCACGTTTTCATTTTGATTACTTCCTCGCACCCAACTCTTAAGAAAATATACATATATACAGTTCGCACACACACACACACACACACACACACATCAATAAAGCCCACTGATCCAGCTCCAAAAATTAGTTTCAATGAATCACGCTCAGAAAGAAAAACATTGTTTAAATAATTTGTTTATTTCTGTCTAAAATCTGATCAAGTATAAAACCACACACACACTAGCTCAGGAGTAGTTAACCTTCACGCAGAAGGTCTCTTCCGTCTTCTCCTCCAGGTTGTTCACATAGACCAGGATCTCCACTGAGCCGGGACTCTGGCTGGGGGCAAATCGCAGTCCGATGGTGTGGCTCTCCCCCCCGCCAATCTGAACACAGTCAACATTCACCATATTGATCTGCTTTATCATAATAACATTTCTTATTCTTATTCTTATTCTTATTCTTATTCCTATTCCTATTCTTATTCTTATTCTTATTCTTATTCTTATTCTTATTCTTATTCTTATTCTATTAATGCTGTAAAGAGAACAGTCTCCACATTTACTTTTCTTCTTACTAAGTTCTTAATGAGACCCCAGAACCCTCACTGACGAGATGGAAAAACAAAACAAACAAACAAAAAAAAAAACACAATGAGCTGTTTTTCACTCTTCCCACCTCCTTCTGTCTAATTGATGCACTGTTCTCTGGACAGCAGCAGTGAGAGTCTTTAATAGTTTATGTGGAAATAGACTCCCAGTGCATCTCATTCAGTTCTTGGTTAATTTAAAATGCTGACTTCCTATTTGTTTTTTTTCCATTTTATCACAGCTCGGCAAATGAAAGGCAATGAAGGCAGTGACTCCTGCACCCCATTGTCTGAATGTGATCCCATCAGCCATTGCAAACATCGAGCCCGACAACACAACAACCAATACAACAGCTGTCATGACTTTGTTATACTCCCCTTGTTTCTTTCTAAGAGTAAACAAGGAAATCATCCGCTTGTCCCGTCTGTGAAATTAACCATCCTGATACAAGGCCAGAAATCAAGGTGGTGACTTCTGTGAGCTGATTAAAGTATTGAATTTGCTCATAGAGAGCGAGAGGACTGTGTCGCGTCCTGCTTGTCTCACCTGGAATTTATCCTCTTTAAACTGGAGCAGGTCCGGATGGTCGGAGCGGAGCAGAAAGGTTCGTCCACTGGTGTAAGGGTTAGTGTAGGTGATCTTTCTTGAGCTGCCGCGCCCACCACCGACCGGCACGCACACTTCAAATGCCTGTGCGCACACATACACACACACATGTTTTTCTATCAACATTAACAAATTGTATACTCTGTGCACAGCCTCTAAATTAGATAGGAGAGACTTGGAATGCTGGTTTGGGATCAGCTTCTTGAGACTTGCCATACACAGGTTGGTAAATGCACAGCTGGGAAACCACACATTTTCGACAATTCAATAAGCACTTAGTGTGACTTTGTCACCAGTAGCTTTTTTACGTTCATTTGGGGGAGAACATCAGATCACATCATATTCTCTTCAAAGTGCCAGCCACAGTATGACACCAAATCCATACCAGCAATTAGCACATAAGTGAAAACTGACAAAAAAAAAGATACACCGAGTGAGGACGCTTATGCAATAATCAGTCAATCAAAATTTTATTGTATCAGGTAAATCACAATTTACCTGATTACAAGGTTTACAATTACATTTTGATGGACTGACTGACTGACTAAGCTCCACCCTTGTGTACCACTTGAGCAAACCCCTTGAAATCACATTTACACAGTCCTCCTGCTGCAGTGACAGTGAAGAAATGAATGACACCTACAAGGCCGCACCAGCTGCTCACCATGAAGATGGTGATATATGATGAAACTGTTTATGGTATCAAGCCAGAAAAATAAAAACACCCCCACCTTAGACAGCACAGGCTGATGGACATTGAGACAGAGCAGCCAGGCAGTGAGCAGTCGCTGGTTCTCCACATCGACTGCGTTCACATACAGGAAGCGGCTGCCAGCTCTCCACGGCTGCAGTCTTAGCTGGAGCTCCTGCACTGCTGAGGGTGGCAAAACAAACACACCCTCTGGATCCACCTACACAGAAGGGATGGCACAGTGTGATTAAGGTCAACAGTGGGGTGTTGGGGGTCTTGTAAGAATGAGCAAGATGGGAGCCTTGACCAGGTTAGGAAGAAAAGAGATACATTATATAAGAAAGGGTAAAAAGAGTCATAGAAAAGAAATGGAGATGTAGAGATTATAGAAGGAAGTGAGTGAGTGAGGAGGAAAAGAGAGGAGCTAGACAATGAAATAAAGCAAGTGGAGGCAGGAGAGTGACAGAGTGACAGGCGGATGTGAGAATGAGGTTTACGGCGCAGCTCCTTTTTAATCTGTGGAGGAAAAGCAAAGCAATTCTGCGGCTGGGAGTTTTACCCAGTTTTATTAAACTCCTCTGATGCAGTCCGCGGTGAGCGAACCTGCAGAGAGTCAGATCAAAGAGGCTGCTGATGCATACGGTAAAATCTATTAAAAATGCATCTCTTTCTTTTAAAGTTTCTTCTCCAGAGACACTTGTGCAGCCACTGTACGGTGGCTGTGACAGTCCATCATTTTAACTCTGCAGTGCCCCTTTACTGCGGCTCTGAGTGAAAAATATTGTTCAACCCTCTCCTTTTTCAATGTAGTTATTAATAAGAAAAGGGTGATGAAAAATAGAGAGCCGCCCCTCGCACGTATTTTAAAATGTTCAAGGAGCAGACAGCCATTGTTAATTTTTTTTTTTTTTCTTAGATTGTGTCAAATTGTGTCCCAACATGATCTGGTGTGATCGCAGGAAGTAAATGCGGGAAGCTAATAAAATGGAATGAAATGACATGAAAAGACCCATTATGCCGTCAGTCCGCATTTGAGCATTCCCGATAATGACTTGAATTGTAACCTGGAGTTTTCATAAAAGAGGCTGCTGCTGTTCCATTGTGCCCTGCTGTTAAGAGAACTATCTGCATGAAGCTGTTTAGTCTGAGAAATTGCTTACACGGAAAACATGTACCTAGGAAAAAGGATATCACATTTTCTTTTGATATGTAAAACTGCAGCTGTGATTTGTGCTACTCTTTCTCTTTCTGTATATCGCCTCCTATGTGTCATCAGCAAGTATGTTACACTATGCAATGATTAAAAAGGAGGGCGAAACTGATGAGACAGGAGTGAACTGCTTTTACCCAAAATATCAAATATATTTGCACTTGTTAACACTGAAAAACTATTTATTTTTGTTATTTTCAAATTACAACTCCAAACAGGGCTTATGTAGCTAATAATAGTATAATATACAGTATATGCAGTCTGGGTATAAAACCTTGGTCTCTACCTGAATCTCCTTGGGATGTGATGAGAAGCATTTGACCTTGCGAATGGACTGCTTTCCCCTCAAAACTAGTGACTGACAGGTCCGCTGGCCACTCACACAGCTGACATCCACCCGCTCCAGGAAATGCACGTACATCTGCCAGATCTGTGAGGGCGCCGCCATCCACTTATCACTACAGAGAAAGAAAGTCACCAGCGACAGTTAAACTGAATCCCTAAACGCTGCGCTAGCATCCTGATAAGCAAAAACGTTGTCATCGTCATCATCATCATCATCACCATCACCATCACCATCATCATTTCAGAATCGAATGCTCTCAGTGTCTGGTGTATGTGATGAAGACTGTGATGGTCTACAGTCTTTTAGAAATAAATCATTGTTTCTTGTACTCTCGTTGTTGTGTTAATGCTACTGTTATCCTATGTTACAGTTATAGTATGAGCAGGCCTCTCTTATTTGTTTGCACTTCGCACTAACTGATTCACTTGAATTACCCCTGCCAACTAACTGACAAAAAGTGGCAGTTATCCTATTTGACAAATCAGCTTTGCAGATGTGTAATGAAAGAGATAATGTGTTTAACACATTAGTCAGGCCTCAAGGATACTGTTTCTTGCGAGGAGCAAATGGTGGTAATTGTTGCCTGTCAAGGCTTTAGCCATTGTTTTGATTATAAGACACGACAGGCCTATGATTCACGGCCAACGGGCTCAGAGTTTGCTGGTTCAGATTCTCAATTCAGTTGTGAAACAGCAATAATAATTGAAATTCATCAAAATAAAACACCTGTTGATGGTCATGTAGTTTACATATATGCCTTTAAATATACGGCTTCCTATAGACAACTTACGCCAGTCAGTCTAATGCAGGTAAGGTCTGCAGGTTAATCAGTAAAAACTTCGTGCACATTATATAAGAGTTGAATGACAAATCTGTGGTCACTTGATGCAATTAATAATAATAATAATACATTTTATTTATAGGCACCTTTCAAAACACCCAAGGACAATTAGACCAGCAAACCTCCTTGTGATTAGATAATGAATTAAAACCTGCGTGAACAATTTAATTTGACCAAAACAGAGTGTGTGCGCCAGTTTGCGCAGTAGATCCGTTCAGTAAATAATACTCACGTAAAAACCATCACAAAGAACATTTTTATGTGTGGACTGGGGCTCCCCGGCACTTTCAAGTACACATCCTGAGGCTCCCCTGACACCTAGAGAGAAACCGAGTAAAAGACAGGAAGATGATTCAAAATGAAAGGACGAAAAAAAAAGAAAGAAAAAGAAGCACAAATGAAAGAAAGCCAACATTAGTGCTTCACAAAAGCTTGTACATCATGACAGAAGAGCTAGAATAAAGTCCTCCCTCCTAACACTGGAGTGAGTTCCTTGACAAAGGTACTTGAACCAATAAGGAAATAACCTCTCACCAGCAATGTCGTCTGGCAGATGATGTTTGGGTCACTGCATCGTACAGAAATGTGGGGCTGGGAATTTGGATCTGCGGCTAGTTTTAAACCATTAACAAGAAGACAGAAAGAAAAATATATAAAGACATGAAAGCTTTGGCACCTGGAGGTTCATATGAACTGATATATTTCAGTTATACATGTGCTAGACACACTATTTTGTGATTGATTATATCATAAGATTGTTTGTGTTCATATTTTAGTGAAAAGTATATTATAATACTGTTCATTTCCATTTTGTATTTATGTTATTGTATCTGTCCATTTCCACATTTGTTTTTGATCCTGTTGGTAAGTAAGGCAGTGAAAGTAATATATAAAAAAAAATACAGCAATATTCAAATCAATAACATAAAAATCATATCAAAAGTCAAAGGGGGGCACGGATGGGAGCTGTGCTACAGGGGATAATGGCTGCTGGGGAAAAGTGGGGTAACCATCAGAACCTGTGGGGTCGTGCCAGGGCGGCAGGCGGATTGCCTTCTTAAGGAAACAGAGTTCAGGGTGGTAAAGGCGGAAAGTCTGGTCAACAACATGGGGTGTTGGTTCCACGTTCACCTGGCAGATGGCCATCGGCTTGCCATCTTCTGCTCTGAAAGTAACCTGTGGAGAGAAGAGTCAACAGTATCAGCAGCACACCACTCCCCTGTGAGAGTTTGGAAATCAAGGGCAATGAAAGCGCATTTACATCATCATGAGGCAGTAAAACTCTGCAGTAAGAGCCAAACCAATCAAACATTCACAGCTGGGCTTAAAGAAGCTCCTTAATGAAGGACAGTTTAGAAAAATGTTCGATCTCCAGATATACATGCATACATATACAGGGGGTCCTCGAGTTACGACGGTCGCGAATTACGTTGTTTTCGTGGTTACGACACATCTCCTGTGCACTTCCTTGTTTCGGCTTAAGCGGTTTGCCCCGTAATTATGTACAGACTTCGCATGGGAACTAGTTGGTGAGCGCTCTCTCTGTCTCTCAGGGGGGGGGGGGGGGGGGGGGGGGGGGGGGGGGGGGGGTGCAGCGGCAGTCGGTAAGGAGATGCACACGGACACAGATGCGTTCGGGATCGTGGCGATACCGTAGGTTTATTCACAACACAGGGTCTACACGGTTGATATCAGATTTCGGCTTAAGCGGTTTGCCCCGTAATTATGTACAGACTTCGCACGGGAACTAGTTGGTGAGCGCTCTCTCTGTCTCTCAGCGTCTCGGCCGGCGGGGGGAGGAGGGGGGGGGTGCAGCGGCAGTCGGTAAGGAGATGCACACGGACACAGATGCGTTCGGGATCGTGGCGATACCGTAGGTTTATTCACAACACAGGGTCTACACGGTTGATATCAGAAATCTAAAGGAAATGCTCATTACACTCGCGATCTCAACCTCTACGGTGACAAAAGGCAATTCACCATAGTAAACTCTTATTGTAGGGTGGTGTTATAGCGACATCTAGCGGCACAATGTATGCACAATGGCACAATGAATGTATGTTCCGACTTGCGTCAAAATTCGGTTGCGACACATTCTCAGGAACGGATCTCCGTCGTAACTCAAGGACCCCCTGTATATGTACGTGTGTGTGTGTGTGTGTGCTTGTACACTTTGAGAAAAACCTACATTCTAATTCCTTGACTCTCATCAGTAAATGTTTCTTTCTGAGGCGGTCCAGCTCGCAGTAACATATAACATAACACATAAAAGAGTCTTTGAGGGGGTCTCAGACATAACCAGAGAGTATAGCGATTATGGAGCTGTACACGCTATACTGTAAAATTCCCCCCAGCAGACCCACTGTATGCGCTTTGAAGTTGGCTGCATTAAAACTGCCCTTAGGATCAGTGCCAAGCAACATTAATGTGCTCCTACACATGTACTAATTACTGCTACACATAGATGCACTTGCCAACATATAAACTCGCTGGAATTGCTAACTCTCTCGTGTATCACTACACTCAACACCATCTAATACGTATGTTTTCATAATGCGTATGTTTTCATGATATAATACACAACAAAAGGGAGTTTAAAGATTAATTGTAGGTGAATTATAAGATATGGAACAATTATGTAAATTGATGACATTTCTTGGACAGATTTATCTAAAAGCTGCTGTGTTCAATGTTCAGCGTCCATGTCCCTCAAATATTAGCCATTATGTTTTATTTGATTGCCTGCCTCTCCAAAATGCCACAACCAGATCAGAGTTTCCAATTGAGAAAATATCTAATGGGCCAATGTCCATAACATTTATTGAGCACTGTCATGCACCCAAGGGAATTAACCTTTTGAACTTTTGACAGCATCCTCTTCTATAAAGCATAGGCTAAAAATAAAAATCATTTCATTTCATTTTTAGAATATTTTATAAAACATTAATGTCAAATGTCCCTCAAATTCATGAATTATTATTAATTATTCACATACTTCTGATCCTTAAAACATACTCATACTGCTCATACTGTAAAAAAAAAAAACATAAAGTTGCTCATTTCAATCATGTCTAAAATATATCAATATTTTATCTATATAAAGATCAGAACCTGAGAAGCATGTGCAGGGTTGTGACTTTTGATCTGTTCAACACCTTTGGAATTTATGCTCAACCAACTTTGGAGGCTAGGAAAGCAGCACAATAATGCATCACACTGAATTTAATGTTGAGATTTCCACATACTTTGTTGAAATGTCTCTCTAATATAAAATACAGTAATAATAATAATATAATAAATCAAATAAATATAAAACATAATAAATGAATAATAAAACTAAGGTATCATTACAAATACAAAATACCACCTTTAAATTCATACTATTCTATTCTAAGCCCTAAAAACAGATGCAATGCAAGTATTTCTTTAACGTGGCACAATACAAAAATGAAGTGGGCTGTTATAAGTGTACACTTTGAACAAAGAACAAACACAGTTTTGGTCATTGATTCATGCTCTCACAGACAAACGGATCCCTGCCAAACAGCAGTTGTCCAATTCATTGCTGTGTCAGATCTGTGGTCCCCACTCTGACCTGCAGGAGAGGCCCATATCTGGCCCTGGTGATGTGTACTGACTGACAGTGTGCCAAAGCTAGCAACCTGACAGCTCTGCTGCTGGGGCTTGTCAGTTTCAGCGGGGCGAAGATTTGATCCGGACCTGAACTCTTTGACCTCTTGACAGGATAAAAATGCTCAGAGCAGCGGTGATGACATTGACACACTAACACACACAAATTGTGGGAAGACGCACACACTTGGCAGATATGGCCCTGTGCAGTAGAAGAGCTTCGGGGTCATGTAATTGACATAAACAAGCAGTTTAGTGTAAAGCCACGTGCCTAAAATGTAAGGTCTTGACAAAGGGCTGAAAATTCAGTTTGAACCCAATAAATAAATAGAATAAATACAGGAAGTTAAGTTGATGACAGCTGTGGCATACACGTTCTACATAAGTAATCTATGGTACATCTGAACAAGCAGAATCACACTGTTTCTCCTTCATTTAAAATCCTAAAGTATTATAAATGCTTGAATATGGGAAAATAGTTTCAGTAAAGTAAATAATAATTTGCGGCATATAATCTTGCTTGACAATCTCCTCTGGCTATAGTGTAACTTTTTTTTTGACGCTTCAAAGTATTCTTTGTGTCTGGGCTGTGATTGTGTGGGAGGGGAGGGAGGAGGGAGGAGGTGGTGCACTGCCACTCCGCAGGGAGCTGCCTAACCCGACCCGATTTAAATCAAATCTCTAGCTTCATAATATACACCTGAATTTATGTGACAGGCTTCCTCTCCTGAATCGGTGTACATCAAGATGCTGCGGAAAATATTGGAGGACAGTAAAGCTCTTAGAACATCAGAAGTGCACACACTACATAGAGATTGCACCCCAGATCCATAGCTGGCTATAATTCCAGCCTGAGGGCAAACTAATCAGGGATTACGATCAAATAAAATGGTCTGATAGACAGTACATATTGTATAAAGCATAAGTAGCACACTATGTACCTTGATAGATTTGGCAGCAACAATATGGGAGGGATTCTTCTTGGCCATCTGAGAACCCTTGCCTGTAGGGAAGAAGCTTGGTCCCTGTGAGGATTTGATAAGAGACTGAATGTGTATCAAAAGCAAACATCGACCCAAAACACAACAAATGACTGCAAAGAAAATGGAACATCAGTTTATCAGGAAGGAATCTGTGAGCTGTACATTAACAGAAAAAAGCAGTTTGAAATCATGGGGTATAATCAGAGTCATCTACAGATGATAAGGGCACAGCCTGTGTAAATGACATTTAGTTAAAATGTCACTCTGGCATCAGATTAACTGTCGTGTCTGAGTTGCTAATGCATGTGTTATAACTGGCTGCTGGTAAATAATCCTTTAGGTAGAGTGATTTTAATATCAATGCAATCTCAACATTTATCCCCACGCCATCTCTTATCCTTCTTCTGATAGTGTTCTCACACCAAAAGCACAACAATCAGACCATAAAGCAAATCCGTTTTAAAAGATGTTCTTGAACTGGAATTAAAAGGCAGTCTTATGAAATCGTGTGATATAGTGTATTAGGAAGGAGATATTTCCTCTTTTAATCTTTGATCAGTAGTTACAGAAAGATGTGTAGACTCTCACTAAAAACAAAACCAAATTTTCTAATTAATTTAAGTAAATATATACATGAAATATATAGATTAATACTAACAGTGATTTGCCATTATAAGAAAATGGTTTTGAAAAAAAAAAGATAAATTCTCTCCATCAGCATCATCAACTCGTTTCCACTGTACCTGAGGGGCCATGGTATGGTCACAGAGGAAGCTCTGGTACTTCAGGGGAATATGGATGCTCTCTTTGGGGCGGAGATAAACCCTCGGACCTGGGGCACCCTCCTCCCAGTGGAACATGTTCTCCTCCAGCGGAGTTGGACTTTTGGTTAAAGCTTTGAAGTAATTCCACTCCTCTGTGCTGGTGATGACACTGAATGGAAAGATTAAAGGACACGAGTGAGGCGAGAGCAGGCTCTTGCATCTTTAAGGAATGGAGCGAGGATCAGTCGGGGACTTGTTAAATGATTAAACCTGCATTGTGAAACATGGTGCTAAACAGACCAAAGAAGCTGCTCGTGTTTAGTTTTGATCAAGGCCATCTAACCCAACCAAACAAGCTTACTGACAAAATATCCTGACCTATCCCTTTATTCAGTAATACCTACTCTCGAGTAAAACCTGTGCACCAAACTACTGCGTATTAGATTTTAAATTGAGCTTAATTCTAAGGTCAGTCGAGTCAAAACTAAAAAAAAAGATGCTTTTTCATGCAGTCAAAGAAAGCAACGTTCATACAGATGTAAAAAGGTCACTGAAAGTCAAAGCTGTTCACAAAGCCAAACAAATGGATTTCCAGCGAGGAGGAAACAGGAACGGATAAAACATTTCAACAGGGGGAGGTTGCATCTCGTGCTTTTTATGCTTCCTCTGGATGCAACAATTTCATGCACAAGTACATAAAGGCCAGCGCAGCTTTAAACTTCAAAGGTTCTAACCCATAGGCATGAAGAGGTGAATTTTCCTCAATACGGGTGGGACAGTTTAGGAATTTTTCACGGCCCCACCTCTCTAACATTAGGACGAGATGCAACGGTAAGTTCCATTAAATTTATTTGAAGATTCCAACCTGTGCACGAAACCCGTCGCCTGTGGCTTATCGTGACAACAAAGGCGGTCTGAGTACAGGTGTTTCGCCTGAGCCTGCACGAAAAACCATTATTAAGAAAAGGAAATTTAAAAAAAAACTGCGGCAGACAAAAGGAAAAAGAGAAAAATAAAAAGAATAAAGGAAAAAGGCAGATGGATAAAGAACTCCAGAGTGGCAAAGCACAGGGAGAGACAGATAACAAGAGGGTAAAATGATAATAGAGAAAGCAGCAGCACAAGCGCTTTACAGTCTCCTGTCTCTATGCTTGCCAGCAGCCATGGCTCACACTGGGCTGTGTAAAGCCAAATGTAAATGGTAGCCCTGGAAAATGGATGGCAACAGGTGGCAAACGCGTCCTCCACGTCAAGAGGACCCTCTGGGCCCTGAACCAATACAGACATCAAAGCTGTGCTGCTCACTCCAAGTACTTTGCCTCCAAGACCTGGTGCCGGATTCCGGGTTGAGGGTCAGGCACTTTTCTGTTTCGCAACAAAGCCTCAGAGTTCCCCGTCAAATGCCGGCTGAAACATTGACAAGGAAGTAACTAAGTAGCCTAGCTTGTTTGTGCATTGTTGTCCTCAAACACTTGCAGCGTAGATATTATTGATATTTCATACATCCTAAAAACAGACATGCAAGGTTTTGTGCAGCCAGAATTCCGGGATTGGGGATTTTACACATTCGCTACTATAACTCAGATAGCTGCACTGCAGGTTTGTGATAAAATGCTACAAATGTACAAATATAAAATGTACATAAAATAACAGTGCAATTCAGATGCAGAGGCCTCCTCCTTAATTAACACAAATCTGGCTCCTGGTCGAGGTGGCAGACGGTTTGGTGAAAAGTGTCACACTGCCTCATCAGGAGATAAGCAAATAAACCAACAGGGCATTAAGCCAGCGAAAGGACAGATGAAGGGATTGATGAGTCTCAATTAGACCTGGTAGGCCCGGTGGCTGGGCTAATGCCATAATGATTCATCCACAGTGAACTCCAGCCTTTGTTGATCAGTGTGATATATGTTAATCCAAAGCTCAAGCCTGAGCAGAATCCATAACAAAAGACTTGGTGTGGGGGGAATTAACGACAAACTCAAACAAACACGACAAGGATACCAGGAACACGTGATCCACGACACATCAGCCATAATGGTTGCTATGTGTGGATTAAAGGGGGCATAGAGCGTCTCTCCAGCATTATGACTGTGTCAAGAACGACTGTTTGTGCTGCTGAAGGAGCTTCTTGGAATGTTTGTCTTTCTACTTGTATGTGTGAAATATAGCATGAAATGTTATGAAACACCGATGGAGGTGGAAAATTGTGAATTTATGTGTTTTTTTCCTATGCAAATGTTTTCCAAAAATGTGGCCGCTTTATGTGCTATAAAAAAAAACAGTGCGTTATCCTAAATGTTTGTTTTCTGTGTTTGTATGAAACATCATCACAGTAACTACTCACAGAGGTTTGTGAGTGCAGTGCATGATGGACACAGTCGTGTGCTCGCTGAATGTTGCATCAGTGTAGGTAGCACTAAGTGTAACGACAGTTCAACCACTACAGCCATGCATTCATCCGCAGAAGAAGACATAGTCCTCCAAACATGAATAATACCTACAGCCGCATCTTCACCAACCACAGCCACGCAGAGCAGCTGCAGCTCTGCTCATAGCCAGAGGCTGTATACCGTCACTGCTTGACCTTTTGAAAGTGGTAATGAGCAATAAATGCACAATGTAAAAGCGCTGCATCATTTCTGCTTACTGATGAAGTGTTTCACAGCGTGTTCTTAAACTGGCAGCGTCTTATTCACTGTCCATGCATCATAACGCTTTTACACCTGTTGTGATGTTGTGATAGCAGGAAAAATACTGGTGGAGTGTGATAACGTATAGTTTACAGCCCTCTTTTGTATTCACAAAGTGGTGAAAGTTCTAAGCGGCAAAACCATCAAAGCCCCAATCCAGACCTTTGCTCCTCAGGATTGGATATTGTCTCACAATGGGGAGGCTCAAGTGTGTGTGAGCGGTATCGTTTTCCGAAAACGGGACGAAAACAAAGCACATCATCGCCACAGATACACCATCATCTTTGAAACGCAGTCAGAATGTGTGAACGCGGTCTCGCAGTCGGGCATGGCTTGTTAAAAACACGCGGGGGAAAAAAAAACACATTCACTGTTGGGTGTATTTGGCTGGAGGATGTTCGAAAGAACTTTTAAGATCCACCCAATGAATAAATAAATAAATATGACACCTCATCAATGCCAACTCACAGTTTGCAATGTTTTACCTGAGCTCGGGGTCATCACTGTGGATGGTGACGGTCTGTGGTACATTAAAGGGATTTTTAAGAACAAATTCCATGTACTCCGCGGAGCCCAGGCTGGTGTAGAGGAGGTGCTGGGTGGTGATGGCCTGGCTTAGCATGTTGGCAATAGCCTCTGCCTTGCTGCGCTCTTCCCTGGGTTTGATTTGACGAAGTCCTCTGGCGAGCTCGGCTTCCTCGGTCTGATCCTTAACACCCAGAAACAATGACAAAGCCTGACAATGCTGTTTTGCAAAATACATATGTGGAGTCAAAATTGTAAATTGTCAATTACAGATTAACGAGAGGCTGTAGTTCAATTTAGACCAACTGTACCATATTTTGCACACAGTACTATTAGACAGTGAGGAAATTGGCACTTGGCATTATCGTCAGTGAAGGGGTCTGAATAATGTGGCAGCTACTTTAATGTGCACTGGGTTTGTAGAGATGTTGCAGTGTTCTCAGAGCTCAGCATTTTCAAAACCAAGATAATAAAACCTGGGTAGGAGTAAATTATATATATATTTTATTCCATGACATTTTTGATATTATTTTAAGGCATACAACATTTTCTTCATTACCAGTACATCCATGGCTTCTGATAAAAGGCCGTGGTTGGAATGTGGTAACACGAAAATCAATGTTTTGCAGACTGTTACACGCTTTCTTTCATGGCCAAGTGTTGAGCACATGACATGACCTTTTCAAAACCTTTTACGCCATTATAATGTTTCAACAAATTTTCAACGTTCCATCAGAGGTGGCATTTATATTTATATGTACATATATTTATATATATATTTTTAAAAAAGTTTTAACGTGTTCACATTAAGTACACTCTGAGTTCCAGAGAAGAGGAAAATAAATTAATATAAAAGTTTGTTTGTTTTTTTAATCGTACATGAGACTACACTGCTATTCATTATACCACCTATTCAGACTAGTTGGCAAACTTTTCTTAAAAAATAAACACCTCGAATTCATTTTCAGAATGAGGATGTGAAGCTCAGTGTGTGAGGAAATAAAATATTATGGTTTCCCACAAGTCTAGCGCACTGAAATTACACCGGGATAAACCTGGTCCAATTTAAGTCATGGCTATCAGCCCAGACAGGTTAAATCCAAATTGAACTGTAAAGCAAATATTAAAAATGTCTTCATGTGCAAGCAGGAGTTATATTCCACATAGTACTGGCTGTTAGGGGTGTACATATCAGGTCTTACCAGAGCAAATGTAACATTTCAGACACCTGAGACAGACATGCAGTACAGCCATATCATATTAGGCATGTTCACCCATGAGTGAAAGTACATGATGTGCCTTCAGGTAGGAGAACAATTATCACCTTCTTGTACCGTCACTAAAACACAAAGGGCTGATGTGCGCATTGCACTGTGAATTGTAACAGACACTCTGATAGATGCCCTGTATCTCTATTTAGAGTTACACATGACAAGAATGAAAGATGAACACTCTTTCTGTGTTGTCCTTTTGAAATTTCAGGACAGAGAACACAAAGGGACATATTTTTGTGCTATTGCTCCGTTTTACAGCTAAGGATCTATTTTTGGTTCTGCCAGTGCAGAACGAGTAAAGCAAAGATTGACCTCGCCGTGACCTTAACCGCTTTAATGCTCACCTTGCCTTCGCGCCGGTGCACGGCAGCCATGCACTCAAACTTGCGGCGCACTTCGTCAGGGTTGTTTAGGCTGTGCTCCGAGGGCATGATGTCATCAGGTCTGATTCTGCCTCTGTACGATGGCACTTGATCCCCGTCTATCTCCAGTCTGTGTACTGGTGCCGCGTTCCTTGCTGTGAAGGAGAAATAGGCTGCAGCGTTGAATGTATTTACTGAACAGCATGGAATATAATCTTGTTGCCATTTTGACCGTATGTTCTGAAAAACCCTCCAAATGTCCAAGGGAGAGAGGGGGGGGCTGATAGATTTTTTGCTGGAACCCAAAAAACAACAGCTTGTCTACTGACAACAGTGCAGTCAAACACCTGGCACGACTACAGCTGGACCAAAGCCCTACTGCTGGGAAAACACACTCACGCTCTCCTCCCACATTATCTTTCACCTCCATGGCTATTCTCTGCAAGCACTACAATATTAAAATACAATTAACTTGTCACCTAAAAAAAAACAAACCTATTTTGGACAGAATCATGTAAATGACACTGTGGCCAATCTTGCATGTTAAACAACAATCAGATATTTCATTCATTCATTCATTCATTTTCTACCACTTAATCCTTTTCAGGGTCACGGGGGGAGCTGGAGCTGATCCCAGCTGACACCGGGCGAGAGGCAGGGTACACCCTGGACAGGTCGCCAGCCTATCGCAGGGCCAACAATGTATATACAGACAAACAACCATTCTCACTCACATTCACAGCTATGGACAATCAACCTAACCCCCATAGTGCATGTTTTTGGGCAGGAGGAAGCCGGAGTACCCGGAGAGAACCCACACAGACAGGGGGAGAACATGCAAACTCCACACAGAAAGATCCCCCGGACAGAGATTCGAACCGGGGACCTAATCAGATATTTAAAAACCCCAAATCCCCCAATGAGCTCCCCATATCATGTTTCTAATATTTGTCAATGGATTTTATCTTCCTCAAATCAATCTGTAAATAAATGTAATGGTACCCATGTGACGCTTTCCGTCTTGAAGCATGTGGGGCGATCAGCCCTGATTGGCTGTAACTAGCCACAGATCTTAGAAACAAGCATGATAGTGTAAACAAAAAGTGGGTGGTGCATGGTGCACTGAGAACAAAACAAAAAATTTAAAATTTTAAAATAAGATTGACACCAGGTATAAACCAAATGTGAAACAATTTTAATGATTCAACAAAACTAATATAATTTTGCTCCCATCTGTAGTTAGGTTTGGAGCCTTAATGTTTTTAATGCCTGTCTGTGGCACTATATCAAAACTGTCTGCCCAAAGCTGATTACTAATTCTTGTTTCAGTGTAGTCACACAACCATTGTTGTTTTTGTTTTGCGTCGTATCTGCACAGCAGCTTGAGCATCTAAAGGCCAGGGGTATGTAAATCAGCCTTTATCTGTCATAGTGTAATTAAATAGCACAGACCATATATCCATCCACTTTTCTACTGGTGCTGGAGCCAATCCCTGCTGACTTTGGGCAAGAGGCCAGAGGCAAACAACCATTCGCACTTCCATTTATATTTACACCTACGGTCAATTTAGAGTCTCAAATTACCCTCACTGCTGGAGACTGCTGGAGAAAGCCAGAGTCCCCAAAGACACACATGGGGACAACATATGAACTCAATACGTAAAGGCCCCCACCTGCTGAACCGGGATTCAAAAAGGAAATAGATATATAGCAACAGTTTTAAACACAATGTTATTAAGATCATTCACAAATATAGATATTAGAAATCCCATGCTTACACACATATTCACTTCTCCCTATGTTTTGCTCTCCCAGTAGCACTCCTAATCCGAAGTGTCCTTATCAAGAAGACTTTGGGTCGACTGCCACTCACCTTACCAGATAGTGTCCAGCTACACTGCTCGCTTCAGAGCCACAGACAGAAAGGAGCAAGACAGCTGTGTGACTGACACACACACACACACACACACACATATGCACCACACGCTCACACATTGCAGGTGCTTCCGTTCAGTGTGTCACTGGACTCCAGCGACATTGAGCATTTAGGAACAATGTATGTTTTAGTGGCATGGGGAGGTGGAGGGCAGTGAGGAAACAGTACAGTGTACTGGAGGGCAGTAGTGTTGGTCACAATGAACAAACTGTTTCTTACACATTCACATTTGGAGTGAACCTACACATGAATGACTTTTTAAACACGTTTTCTACAGGATGTATGGACACATATTGTTTATTAGAATGTTGTGTGTTTTTATAAATATATTTTCAAATTCTAAGAGACGGATGTAGTTCTAGACCTGTCAGACGTAATTATAGCAAAAGCACTTATCCGTTTGTTCACAACCACTCATTTGATTTTGTGTGTGTTATTTATTTATGTTTTTGTCACTGTCCTCATTTGAGGACAAATGATGCAAAACACACACCAGTCGCACAGCAAAAAGAAAAAACGGTTTTCCAAACGAGTGTGTGCGTGCCTCTGCTTGGACTGTACATGTACATTTAGATGCACGCGCACATTAAAACCCACACACGGACAAACACACGCACGCGGAATACAGACAAGACTGTGGCTGGCCACCAGAGATGCAAGCTCAATTAGGCTGAAAATTGAGCAATTCAGTGGTGCAGCCAAGAGACACAATGTGAAATGGATCTGGTGGAGGTGTTTATGGTAGGCAGCATGGTCACCGCCCGAATGAAAGACAACAATAACCCAATATCACTGAGTGCTTTCAAATGTCTTAAAAAAAAAAAATACAACGAACGCTAGGTGAACAAAAGCCTGAACCGGTCGGTGAAGTCAAGTGATGTGCTGGAACATATTGAACAGATTCAGTTAGCTGTGTAATAAAATGCTTGCCATTGAACTGAAGGATGTTTCTGGAGGCCAGGCTTCCCCCTCTGAAGCCACTGGTGACTCCACTAGGTGTGATGATGTGAGACTGAGAAGGTATCACGTCCGCTTCCCTCCTCCTTCTTGGATCTACTGGGCACCCTGTAGAAGACAGATCCAATTTTTAGTTGAATATTGTGCACGTCATTGTATTTATATGCAAAGTACTTCGACGACACCAGAAACGTTTTTTATATACAGATCTGAGAGTGATTTCAATAATAACAAATAAAAATACATTTTATAACACGAATATTTTTGCTTCAATAATAGAGCTCCAAACCAGGTTACTTTTTTATTTAAATTTTTGCCTCAAAATCTTGTACATTTTCCTTTTAATTATTATTTTACCTGTGTAACACTAAATATGTGACTCAATGGCGCCTGGATATTTGGGTCTTTTACGTCTGCTTGACATAACAAATGGAACAACCTTTTGAGTTTACAGTTCTCCATCCAAATCAAATGTGAAACTACACATTGTCGTTGCAAGACAATGTAAGAATGTAAGAACACCTGAAGCTCAATACACAAAGACAAGCCTACAGCAGTTAATTAGTGGCCTTAAATTGCCAAAGGGGGCCGGATGTAGAAAGCTGGCACCGTGATGAGTGTCACGCTGATGGATGGTTAGTGCTGGCCTCTGTCCGGCTTGGCTGACCTCTGAGTGTCATGGTTGCAGTCAGACAATTCACCTGCAACCAGCAACAACTACTGACACAAGTTTGGGACAACAACATCATTACGAATCCTACGTTTAAAGAGTATCTTTAAATAATTTTAATTATGAATCATTTTAATTGTCTGTCACAGTGGTAGGCCAAGACCATTATAGAAACTTTGTGTCACTGACTGATTGGCACACTGTCAACCTTAGACCTAATTTGTTTCCACATTTATGTTCCTAAATGGCAAAATCATCCGTTTTCCTCCATATTAGGGTAGTAAATATCAGATAGGTCAGTATACGTTTTTTTTTTATAAATTAATTCATTCCGTGTAGTTCTGTGTGTAGTTTTCAACAAAGCTTTAAATACAGAATGGCTGCTAATGGAAATCCGACAGATAAGTGTGAAGATGCAGTGGCAGCCTGCATCTTCACAGAATCATTTTCACACACCGCTGGTCAAAAGTGTTTTGTGTCATTTTACAGGTATCCTCAGGCCACCGAAATCTGTTTACAACCAAAATCTATTCATAACCGCTGTGATTAAAACTGATGTTTAAGGCTCTGCGAATTATAGCGCACTTTGACACCCTGCTCCCATTACACCACCCATTCCAGCCCTTAGAAGATCACAAAAAACCCAACTGAGGTGTTTAAATGTACCAAAAGTGGTTTTAGCGTTTTCTGAGGGGCTCATTCACAATACCTCACTCACGATGCCGTTTATATGAAACATGGTGCAGTGTAGTAATTAAGTGGCGTTACTCACATCTCACTTAGCTTGTAGGAGTTTTAGAAGCGAAGAGTCAAAAGCATGCTCCATATCTTTTAGAGGCAAAGTCCTTCATCAACAACCTGATAATGGCCGTCAGCTAAATGAGTAATGGGGAGCTGGTGTTGCCATGCAAACAGACACAGACAGCACAGTCCTGCAGATTAATGGGTGAGGTGTCTGCTGTCCCAATGTATTCCCCTCACCATCCATCACCCGTCCCTGGTCACACAACTCAGCCAAATGTATTTTGTTTGAGTCATATTTCCCAAATATTACCGTGAAGATATTCCTTGTGCTGTCACATAAACATCTCCAATCAATAACAAAGCCATAGAGATCTCATTCCCTTCGCCTCATTATGGCCCCTTCAGCCTGCTTTCTTTTATGGAGCAATGCTTTAATGATGGATAAAGTGATACCACAATGCTGCAAGCACATGATAAGATGAACTGTCCTGTGCTCCATGTCCACAATACATGAAGCGGACGGTGGATGAACCCACTTATAACCTTTTGATTTAATCATTCAACCATTTTAATTAATCCTCTATCACTGGAATAGTCCGTCATCAGATAATATCTACTTTAGCACTAATCCAGGTTGATCTTGATGTCAGTTATTCATCACATTATCTGTCCCCGACTGTTGAAACGCTTCTTATTAAGACGGAGTAAATGACATTTCAATAAAATGCAAGGTAACAGCCCACGCTTGCGTTTCAGAGAAAAAGCCCCACACAGTGGTAGCTGTTGTGTGTGCAGAGGAGAGCAACTGTGCCAAAGACTGGACTCTCTCAAATTCACTAACTACCTCTCCTTGTTGCGAAACAACAGTATTCCGTATTCCGTCGTGCCACACCTTTGCTGTGCTGGCAGTTATGGAGGTTGAGGCCACAACAAAGCACTGATTTTTTTTTTGCTCTAAGAACAAATGGGAGCAAGCACCAAGGGGATTTCAAAGTACTATGCAATAGTCGATTTCCTCTGCCACCTCGTTCCAGGCCACTGACCTTTTAGAATAAGCAGATTCTCTCCCACCTCAGGGCTAAAAGCAAGGTTGATAAAGTCAAGCCTTAATGCACTGACGGCACAAGCTTTTAATGATGAGACATACTACACTATATGTTACCCTCGCGTGGGAGCGTAAGGCGAATTCCACCACTATTCTCTTCCACCTGTGGCAGCTTTAGGTAAGATTCTCCACATTCCCTGAGTGCAACAGTGAGTCTCTCCAGGGCTTATCAGGCTGCTGCAGACGGAGACCACTGTGAGGTCTGGAGATGGTTCTGAAAGTTTTCTCTACAGTGCTGAAACAGATACATGCTCGCAGTTTGTCTGTGTGTCTGTGCGTAAGAGAGATACAGAGATAACACAGTCAGCAAAATGATATTTATATTAAAAGGCTTTCCCCTCCGTCACATATTAGCCTTTCTACCGTTGGCAAATGTTGCCAACATGTCTCTAAAGCGGAATTAAAAGCATCCACCGTCTTCATTTTTGGCAGTGCAGCTAGTGCTCCATTTTTATGAAGCTACATTTAAGCGATGTGTGTGAAAGATAGAATTGGAACATTAAAGGCTAGTACATAAACTCCTGTACCCTTGGCTCAGAGACAAAACTTCATCTAGACTCAGAAAAGTGAGTAATTCAAAAGTTACTACCAGCCAAAATAACAAAATGACTACATATATAGTTGGGGGAGTAGTGATGATCCAACCCCTAAGTTTCCTCTCAGCTCTACAAAGCTTTACGGCCCCACTTTATTCACTGTCTGTATTAAGTCATAGCAGGTTAATGGTTTCATTTACAAAGATATCCATCTAACCGTCCAAACATCCTGCTATTTCCTTAAAGGGCTGTGGGGGAGCTGCAGCCAATCTGGCTGTGAGTCTAGCTGGTGGAGCATCTAGTGGGTCAGATTTAAGGTAATCCCAGTTGTGTCACAAGCAAACTTGTACATTGCTTAGTGCCTGGAAAGCCATAAATTACAAGCTATCTTGTTCATAAAGGTGAGCCTTTGAGTCTTTGAATGAAATATGATGGTTGTCACAATCATCAGGTCCCTTTTTCCATGGACCTGATAAAATGTTTATGTTCACATTTCTAATATACAAAAATACAAGGCTATTTTTCAATAGAGGTTCAGTGTGAAAATACAGAATCCCATTAAAGGTATACAGTATATGACCTTCAGTCTGATGGTTTCCAAACTTACTTTAGTCAATCACATTTTAAAATCTATGATGATGGTTTTTCGTGCTTCTTCCATTCTTTATCTCATATTTAATCAATGCATCAATGCACTATCTATGCTTGTCTATTTGTTTCGAAGAGTATATACAGTATACATTAATCATCATCATCAATACATCGATTAGGTAAGAGTTATAGTCCTTTGGAAAAGCTTTGGCCTTTTAATCATAATGACATAGTTTTAAAAAAAATCATTCATATCATCGCTTTCTATTTAGGTACCAACATCAAGCTTCTCTCTTCATTGTATATCTCTCGCCATACCTCCATCTTCATTTTCAGCTCAGACCATATGTGGATTCAACAGATGAAATCAATAAAACATCGCAGCCTTCCTCTCAGTTCATCAGTTACGTTTCGCTTTTACAGGACGAGCAGTGGTTTCTTCTGTACACTCCTCATCTGCTCTAGTTCTCCATGTGGGAGAACTGTTTGCCTCTTCAAGATTTCAAACCTAATAACAGAGCCCATCATGTTCCATCTGCGATTTTACAACTCTGTTATTCTGATACAGCCACTCTCTTTTGTCCTTTACTAAAGACTGCTTCATAGAATGATTGAAATGGACTGACAGTGTATGCTGACATCACTGAATTAATTACTTGTCAATCCTATCTTGTGATAATTAAAAAGGATATAATTTGGCGTCACTCTTTTTCATTTGGAAATGACAATCTGCCACTCACCTTTTCCCCATAAAGCCTGATTCTGATTAACTCTTCACAGAGGCGCTATGACATGATTAATAGCATGCATGAGTGAAACATACAATTACAAAAAGGGGGAAAGTATGTAGTCAGGACTGCATTGTTAGCGAATTTTAATGGCTAGTATGAGTATATAAGTAATATAATTTAAAGGTATAGCAGGAATAGGGTGAATAGAAACTGTGAGTTACAGAAAGGTCTAACATGAAAAATTGTTGCTGGATAGGTTCATTAAAAGCATTAAATAAGATTTTGTTCTGATTGTCAAATACTGAATAAAATTTACATCTTGATGCAGGCAGCATCAAGAACAAACTTAAACAGGAGCAGATCATTAAACAGTGGCTTATTAATAATGTAGATAAGAGATTCTTACAAATCAGATTAAATTCTGCAGTAGATTTAATTATAGTAAATCCAGGAATTGTTGGCTCACGTTAGTCAACGTTATCATATCATAATGTGTGGCTATTACCAAATCACCATAATAATCTAAATCAACAAAGAAGAATGTTAGCTTCAGTGAAAAAAAAAAACTTCAACTCTCCACCTGTCTCTTCCTCTTGGACTATTCTCAGGCATGATCTCTTGAGCTAAAGTCCAGGAGCTTTATCTGCACAGCTTTATCTCCAGAGCTTTATCTGCACAGTGTAAACACAAAAATGCGCCCTGCCTATCAGCTTGGCCAATGTGTCGTGTTGATACCATCCTGTGGGATTAACTCGTAGCAGAATTTTCTATGAAGAGAAGCCATGTTACAATTTCACAGAACTATTTTTGCATGGTAAATTGTGAAAATTACAAAACGTCAGGTTACAACTGACAACATGGGAATATGGATCCATTGGACACCTTCTCTGGTTATTTTAAGTAATTGCCAGAAGAAGATTGGATAAATGCAATAAGGAAAAAGTCTTAACAAAGACATCCTTAGTCATGTTTTATATATTATACATATATACATACATCAAATGCCTGCATAAATATTCTGTTGTTATGATGATGAACATTGTTATACTTAACTGTTCGCTCACAGTAGAAGCAATTTGGTTGCCTTTTTTTCTTTGAGTATGCTAAACAGTGGAGATTTTCTAAAACAAGATCACTCTGCCAATTTAATGGCTTCAAACTGAAAACATCTGCGTTTAGCTTCAAAGGCCTTCTTCTTCAACGGCATTCCGTTATTACAAAGGTCATCTTATTTTGTATTCCCATTCTGACATCAAATTACATAAGATGCATTTTCCTCCATATTCTAGGGGTTTCACTTGTCTCCTTTCCCATGTCTCCGTTGTTTTTCTTCCACACAACTGCAGTAACGGAAACGTGACTTCATATTTGAACCTGAACTTGAAAATCTAAAAATGGGAATTATAGGGTTCTGCTATGCTATAATATACTCTAACAGTCTGCCTCTTATTTCTGCTTTCCTGCCTCATCACAAAACCTGTCCACGCTCTGCTGAACCTGCCTGTCTATAAGTCTGTGTATATGCATGAATAAATGGTTTCCTATCGTGTGTGTGTGTGATCTGACATCCTCTGTATGTGTGTGCGTGTGTGTGTGTGCACATAAAGATGTCTGTCCACCCCTCCTCATGCAGCATTTCCTACCCTACAGTCAGCATTAACGAATGCTCATCACAGTCTCCGAACCCCCCAAATGAGAGTGCCGATTAATTGTGGCTTAATGAAAGACACACAGAAACATGGAGGATATAGGGGAGATGAGAGCGGAAGACAAAAAAACAGAGGATGGAAGAGAGCGTGTGGGAACGAGATAGTAATATAGAGTGAGGAGAGAAGTATATGTGTGTGTGTGAGAAAGGCAGCGACAGATGGGAGCAGAAACAAAGACAAGCGGTTTGCGAGTCCTCCCTCACTAAATTGATTCTGACTGTAGGCCAAGGCGCCTGATGGATATCTGAGCCTTGATTGGAATTTACATGCCAGACTAAACCCTCCCCCCTTCCTTCCTCCCTTCCCTCCCCAGCACACCCAACAACCCACTGCGCTCTCAACCTGCTCTGTGTGATAAACTCAATGAGAAAGTGCTGGGATATTTAGTCCCAACAATGGCACTCCACAGAGTTTCTAAAGCCCGGAGAATGATGCATTGTTTATGAGGGGGAGTATCATTTCAACAGTTGATTAATGGTGAAGAAGCTATAATCAGCTGCCATCACACCACAGTGGCACACCAGGCCCAAATTGGATGAGTGGAGTAGGAGGGGAGAGGATCTCAGTTGCTAGATGGAGTGGAACTATCCCATCAAGATATTTCACTTTGACTCTGTGTTTATGAAAAGCCTGCACACCTCCAGAAAATGGGGACTTTCAACAGCAGCGTCAGCCCAGGGGATTTACTGTCATTTCCCAACTCTGCACTCCAAACTGAGAGTAAACAGACAACACGGCTTCGCAGTCGGAGTCTCCGAATGAAATATGACCCGAATATAAAACATTCCTGTAAATATTTCACAGGAGATTTTGGGGGGATATTGAAACTGGATCTTTGTTTACAAGCTTTGGCATTCCTTACATCAACCCTTTTTTTGCTCTGTGAACAAAACTACCCAACTGTTAACAACAGCCCTCACCTCATGCATTTACTCACAATTCCTTTTTGTGTCTCGGTGGGGACACTTCAAGCCTCTCCCTAGCAGTATATGCCAGCTGGTCTTTCCTACCAAATATTTCATGCAATGCTTATGCTAGTGCACAACCCATAGAGAAGCTTATGCTCATTTATTGGACTATACTGTATTAAAAGAAGTAACATCAACACATGCAATATATGGTGGACTATTAATCCTTTAAAAGTAAATAAATTCACCATTAGATTAATGTAAGATCAATACGTGTAACAAAATATCATGTTGTATTTAAAAGCACTGAAAATGCATCATTTTGTCAAAACTAAATATGGTGTCTGGTTGATCAATATGTCTGGAAAAATTATGAGGGCTCCATTTAAATCATCAATACTGTTATTTTTCTTCTGATTTTGATTATTAAACAACTTCTATGTGTATTACCACCCACTTCTTAATGTTGATTTCGTTTTCCAACAATTCTCTATTCATGGCCTCCTGAGGATAACTCAGCTTTTTCTTTCCTCAGATTTTTCTGGTTCTCGGATAGTATTTATTAGCTGTTAAGTGTTATGCTGAAGTAGTAATCAACCTTAGCTGATCAGTATTAAAAACATACTTTCTGTGTCTAACAAAATGAAAGGTGTTGTAATTAATGTAACATATTTTCATGTAAATTCACGTTAATGCACCTTAAGGTTGTTTGCCACTATTAAACAACACAGGAAACAACAGAGAAAATTTTACTTTCAGTACATACCAATGTTGCCTGTACGTATGTGCAGTCGGCCCCTGACAATCGTGTGGACGCTCATGGCGCTGGAGGCTGAGCGTTTAGCCAAGCCTTCACCTGTCAGTATCGTGTCCTCTCCCACGTAATCGGTGGTCAGCAACTCCACCTCATGAAGTGCCTGGACTGCTGATTTTCCCTGACGCAGCATATACTGTGGGTAATCAGAAACGTAAAGTTCATGTCAACAGGAACTTTTGCAATTTGTATTTTTGAGAAATGGACTCTGCAAAGTGTAAAACATCCCCCTAGCCCTTTTTCACATATCAGTATTATTTGTATATCAATTTCCCCTCAACTCATTGGAAAACCGAATCAGCCAGAGTCTTCTACCTTGAGCTCAATGGCAGTTGATCCAATGAGGAGCAACGAGTCGCTGTCCCAGATGTCGATGTGCATGGTGTGAAGGGCCAGGTAGCGAAGGAACCAGCGCTTCTCTCCTCGCCTCAGGAAACCATCATCTACGCTGAACTGCACCTGCAGACCTGGAGACCCTGAAGAGACAGGAGAGAGAAGACCACAGACTGTTCAAAGAGAGACTGGATATAAAAGCAATTATATATCATACAGGTTCAACCGACTGACAGCTGAAGGGCCAACAAGGGATCTGACAATGAAGCTAAGAAATTAATTGAAAGTGAATCTGATTCACAGGTCTTCTTGTAAGTGGTTCCTGATTAAACTTAAGCATTTTTTTAAATATTATGTCCTAATTTAAAGTTAATGGAATTATATGCTGTAATACTTATTGCTGACGGCCAATTGCTTTGCATGCCTGTGTGTGAGTGTGAGTGTGTGTGCATAAAAAAGAGAAATGTCACAAAATTTGAGCATAGTTCTGTTTTTTTCTTTCAACTCTTACTAACCCCTGGCCCTAACCCTCTGATGTCAGAATATTTCTATGAAATATTCCAGCTCAGAGTTAGAAAGAGATGAAATGAAAAATTGATTGACCTAGACGTCCACTAACAGAAAAATAATGGACAGCTATTTGATGCCTGATTCATTATTTCAGTAACGATTGAAGGGGAAAATTCATATTCTCCCTATACATTGAGCTTGTCACTTATGGATTTACTGCTTTTCTTTTTTTCCGCACGTGAAAACTGAAATGAATGTATTTAGGTACTGAGGTGTTAGTTGAGCAAAACAAATCATCTGACGGCAGCTTAGGAAATTATTACATGCATGGCTGCATCAATTTTAGAAATCCTGAATCCTTTTGCTCTCTCATCCACTTGTCTGATAAACTGCATTAAAGCAATGGAAAGCTGATACTCAACCTTGGAGGAACTCACGTCATAACAGCTGTGACCTACTGTCAGTCTCATTGACAGTGTCAAAGCATTCATGGGTGTCCATGGGAGTTTAGTACATGTATGCATGCTACATATTTACATAAATTCAGACTCTGACGAGGATTACATTTCTTTCTTCTTCACTCAGAATAAAAGATAAAATAAATAAATAGTTCCCATTTCACAGTAGATGAGATACACAGTTGGACGTTATTGTGAGGACAACAGGTGGTGGAAAATCTCATTACGATATGTAGTTTTATGAGCCATTTTTCTCATCCTCAAGTCACACGCAGAGTCCCATAGAAACAGCCATTTAAATCTAATTAAATCAGTTTCGAGTAAAAACCCAGTTTCACTTTGAGCAAGTAAAACGAGAGGCCCTGTGATTCTCCGCTGATGCCTCTGCAATGCACTGACTTGAATTTCACTCATCCGCAAACAATATGATATGCTCTGAAAGACTAAACTAAGTGGGCCTTTGAGCTAGGGTTGTGTTGTTACATATAGTGATCGAAGTGAATATTGATTGAATGTATAAGATCGTGTGATGTAGTGATTTCTTACAAGGCACCGAAGCCATGAAAAAGCAAAACAAGAAGAATCATCTGCGTGGGTTACAGTTCCTTAACTGGAGGTTACAGTTGAGTTAGGTTCCGGTTAATTTTTCACAGAGTGGAGTGGTTTCTCCAATCAGAAGTCGGCAATGAAAACATACAGATGTGGGGAACCTCAAGTTTGCATAAAATAAGGAACAGTTATATTGATATTAGACCATTACAGACTTTTAGAGAGAAAGAGAGAGAGAGAGATTCGTGGGAAAGAGCTGCAAGGTCAGACCCAGAGGTTTTGTCTCTGTGTGTGTATGTGTGTTTGTACACCAGTAGACCACCCTAATACTTCAATAAATAAATAAATAAACTGAATGGGATGCCACATCTGTACATTTGCAGCAAGCCAGACAGGCAGAAAATCCTGCTCGGCATCAACAACAACCCTGTGAAGCATGCAGGCGAAGGGAATAATGAGGGAACAAAGTCAATAGACAGATGAAAAACCAGAGCATCACAGTGGACTAAAGCTACATTTACCTTCTGTGATTAAAAAAAAAAATTAAAAAAAATCATGTACTGGCCAAGTCACTCTTCAGTAATTGTGAAGCAAAGTAGTAAATCCATACACTCGTACTGCACAACATACACTGTATATACTACATAGATACGTTATGTCTCATAATTAAGAATGAGGTAGAATTCAAATAAATTATATATTTTTTTCTTTTTCTGACAGTTTATTCAGGTTTATTCTTGAATCTGTTAGCAGATCACTCAGCTGGTGAAAGACATTTCACTGATCTACAGATTTGGTTACAGATTTTAAAGTTTGCATGAATATAAGTTTTATCTCTCCAACGTTCCTGCACGGCAGGTGAATTAATTTTAGCTGTTTTCATCCGAGTGGCTTTTTGGCACCAATTATGAGATATATAAAGTCGCGGGAAGAATAAAATAATCACCAAGAACTGAGGTTTGTGGGAACATGTCAATCAAATGTGCACACGCACACACAGAGTTCTGACAGGAGTTATAATTAAGAAGTACATATAGTCATGTTGGTGGCCTGTGCAGGGCAATGTATGGGCCTATTTCCATCTATGGCAAATAATTACCACAGTTGACATATTGATCATCTGTCTCCGTTACAAATTCTGGTTTGGTGCCTCCAATGAACTGCCTCCACAGAATTACTCGCACATAACTACAAATAAATAAAATCACTCCTTGAGATTAAAAACACCGTGTGAGCTAACTTGGATGAGGTTAACAGCAGGGTGCCAAACTGTGTCTCATTCTGTCTGAGAAGAGCTTAGATGTGGATGTTCCTCTTTTGCAGCCACAATGTGACATGGAATCTGATCAAAAAGTAGCTGCAAAAACTGACTTGACAGAGAGACCAAAACTAATTCTAATGAGTGCATGAAGAGACATGAAAGGGTTGTCCACCCATAGCCTAAAGCGGGTTTAGGAATTCAGCAGGCTTCTTGGGAACTTCCACACAGCAGGACCTAGAATCACAACACGGAATAACTGCAGCAGCTTTGAAGCTCTGAGTCAGATTCCATATTCCCTCTCAACCTCGCTCACCCTCACACATGCACACGTGGGTGAGCATGTACACACACACACACACACACACACACACACCACACACACATACATACTAATGAGAGAGAAGGCCTTATTTAATAATATTTAACAATATTTAAATCAGTCCTGGCTTTATAAATTATTTAAACCGTAGCCAGTCTTCAATGTTTTACATTAACATTCATTTGTCCAATCTGGGAATGTAAGAAGATATCGGAAAAGGTAAATTAAATGAACTGCCTTAGTCATTTTCTAGAAAATATAGCATTTGTCACTGTGTTATAACCGCTAATGTAATTCCTGTTTAATGGTGCTATAAATTAGGTGAATGTTGTAAGAAATTGGATTTAAAATACCTATTCAAATACTGGTTGTAAAGAAACGTTTAAGTTATCATCTTAAATTATAGCCACAGTGTGAATTTTCAGGCAGATTTAAAAGCTAAAATGTTTAAATCAAGACAAATTACTGGGTGCAGAATGCATGTATGATGTATGTGACCGCTTTCTGTGTATGTGGGGTCCCACATTAAAGTCCACCTATTCAGCCGAGATCCTCGGCCCCACTACACACTCATCATAAACCGAAAACACACTTTTACACATCACAATAAGTCAAGTTCATCTGATGTTACTCTGATTATATTAATTGATGGCACGACAATGACAACATTAAACCTCTCCAATACAATCAGATACAGACAATATAAAAGAGAGAAGCAGTCAGTGAACTAAATTATCATTAAATCCTGTAAAGAAGAAGTTAGGCAGTTGTCTACGAGAAAGTGATCTGAGCCTCAGAATATATACAGCATGTAATTTTCTATCTGGATGTAGGAGGGCTTTGTGCAAATGTGCCCTGGATGATACAGACAGAGAGAGAGATGCGGACATAGACAGAGAAATATTGATGGAGGTAGACTAAAGTGTGTGTCTAGGGAATGGAGAATATGGGTAGGCGTAGGAACGGGGGGGGGGGGGGGGGGGGGGGGGGGGGGGGGGGGGGGGGGGGGGGGGGGGGGGGGGGGGGGGGGGGGGGGGGGGGCTGTTTGTGTGTTCAATATCACGCTCTGTCAGAAGCTGTAATATCTCTTCCATTTCATTAGTTGCTACATGAATAGACTTGACATCAATCAGCGCCAGCTCAGATGATTGAAAGAGAAGTGCCTCAGCGCCACAGAACATCATGGAGTATCATGGAACAAGATTGGAGTTTGTTGGCACTGATTGTACAATGTTAACCTGGAGAGCACCAATATAAATCACAGCCCGACTTATAGCTGGAATCTGTTGGGTACACAACTGCAACACTGTTTTGTGTTGTGTAGCGTCTATAAAAGCACCTATGTACCGAACAGCATGTATTTGTCAGTTGTGCTCTCAACTGTGTAACAATGCACAGATAACAAACTGTCATTCCATATGCTGTTTACAAGCCCAGGAAAGTTCCATGTCACACCGAGCTACTATGACAGAAACCCAGTGTGGAAAGGGGAAAAGGAGAATTCTAGGAGAGTTCTACTTTGCAAAAGGTGAAGACTAGTTCATTCCCCACGTATGATTACTGACTGAGTGACTGTATGATTCTCCAGTTCAATGATAAAATAGAAAGTATTATTGTTTGGCAGCAGTTGGTCCTTACCAGAGTTGACAGTGCCATCTTTGTTAATGGAGGCCAGGACGCAGGGAAGTGGATCTTTGGTTTTGTGTTGAACTTTGTCACTGGTCAGTAGTTTGAGCTGTTGTGTTGTGACAGGTGGGAATCGATAGAACTGGAAAGTGAGGTAGATGTTTTTGGGCCAATCGGGTCCAATATCTGCTGTTGGTATTCTGTAAAAGACAAAGTAAACAACTATTTTGAAAACAATAATATGATAAAGAATAATTACAATTTTAAAAACTGGATGGAAAATAAAATTAATGTAGTGAGTGATTTACTATATCCAATGTTCTCACTGAAATTTAAATGGATAATTTATGTTTGAAAATGTCATTAAACTCACATTTGGTTAAATCACATTTGAGCTGATGATCTATCTTTGACAATTCGAGGAAAGTGGAAAAGAAAAAAAATCAAACAGTATTTTTCTCATATCCTACCAGAGATGGTAATTCATCTTTACAGCTACTTTAAAGTGAAAATCCTACAATCAAAATGTGGATTAGAAATTAAAGGGGTAAATCACACCATAAGAGTGTCTATAATATGTACTGCTCACTGAGAAGGTATCAACTAAGTACTAAGTACACCTTTGATTCATGAGTGGATCACTCAACTTCTTCTTCTAACAAATGTAAACAGACACTTGTGGATGGTCCTCAAAAGGTCAGAGTTCTCAGGGAGCCTGAGAGCACTCTGTTTTAGAACTGAACTGTATTAGAACTGTATGTCTGTGTGTGTGTGTATATATGTATGTATGTATGTATATATGTATATACAGTATATGTATACACACACACACACACACACACACACACACACATATATATATAAGCACTGCAAAAATATTAGGCTCTCCATGACCACAGGAAGGCCATTAAAGTGTCCCAGCTGGAGATTTCAAACCGGTATCACACGTTCAGAATTTTCACTATAGAGATGCTCCTGTGCTCCATCGTTACAGAGGAGCCGGCATTAATATTCATTCTGTAAACACACAAGATTGATAATTATGGCGCCTGGTTGAGAGGCATAAATTACGTAGCCTATCCACAGGCTCCCCGCTTGCTTAAGTGCTACCTCTGTCGCTGCATAAACTCCTGCCTGTCATACCTGTTTGTCTTAATTATAAAGCAACCTCAACCCCACCTTATAGTGTGCCACAAAGATACACATTTTAGGTGTGTGTGTGTAGTTTGCGGTTGCACCTGTGATTGCCTTCAAGTCAACAAAGAACCAAATAATAATAATAATAATAATAATGATAATAATCAAATAAGATCTCATACCAGGGCAACATTCATATTAAAGGACGATTTAATATCGTCTGATATTAAAATATGTTTTGTTTAATTGTTTTCAAAATGATAATGTAATAGTGTTGCAAACTAAAAACTTTCCAAAACTTTCCAAAGAGAAAACGGAATTTTGTAATTATGTATTTTGACCTAAGAAGATATCACATGCTTGTTGCTGCCGTGATGTCCCCCTTTCCTGACACTTTTTCCTTCTGCTGCTGCACTTCAGGATGGGTGGTTTTTGAACTGCACTACACTGAAATCAGAAAATAACATCTGTAGACACCTGACATTCCATAGAGACGGCAGGAGAAGCCAACACACATCAGTTCTGGATATATGAACTACCCTTCCAACTAAAACTCTTCAGACCCATGTAGATGCAACATTTACTATTGAAACTGCTATTTTTTTCCAATATAGGCAAAGTGTTTGCAGCTAAGACACTCAGTGGCACTGGATAATATGGACTAATAACTGTTCTGATTAATGAATTACTCTCTTGAGGGTTGCGGGAGGTGCTGGAGCCAATCCCAATGCGGTCAGGGTTCACTCTGGACAAGTCGACAGGCTATTACAGGGCCAACATATATGGAGACAAACAACTATTCAACGTTTACAGTTATATAATCAGAGCAGATTTGTTTGTTCTCATGCAGCACTGTGAGGAGCATTTTGCATCGCAAGCAAATAAAGCAAGTATGGTGGGAACACTGAAAATGGCAGTACGGTGGTGTGGATGATGAACAAGACTTGTGTGTGTTGGGTTTATCAAACTGCTGACAGTGCTGATGACAAGATAGAAGGACACAAAGAGTGGTGTGTTCTGTTCCCATCCATCAGGACCCCCTTCCACTGTCAGCCACTGACAAATGAGAAGCTAGCTCCAGGGTTTTTGTGATGGGCCACTGACGGAAAGTGTGTTTTTGTGTTATTCCGAAGCTGTGAGATGGTGCGCGTGTGAATTTGAGTGTGCGGTTTTGTATTTGACATGAGTGCAGAGGAGTGGCAGGACTTTTTTACCCGATTTAAGTGCACTGATAAATTGCCTGTAGTTCGAAGCCATGTCTGCGGTTGAAGAAAAAAAAAAAGTGCAATCTCATGGTAGGTTGTGTGGCTGTTGTCCTTAGCCATAATTATTTCCAGCATTTCACAAATCAATAATTCTTGATCATAAGTCAACTGAGATCTCTTTTTTGCAACAGATGCTACTTGTGGACACTTTTGATGCAAACAAGCATTATGGGTAAGCATGCCATCTCTGTCCACAATATAACATGGACCACTGCTGTTACTCAATAGTTGGAGCTTGAATGGCGCCTCCTGTTACTCACCACTGCATGCCTCACCTGGTAAATGCTAGAAACTGGAACACCAGCAGGTTGCCCTGCAGAAGGTCTGTTTCTTCACGCTGGGGGTCAAAGGGCACTGGCTCCGTGGGGTCCAGAATTTCTGCCACCTGCCCGCTATGGTCAACTATGTCAGGGAAGCCAGCAGAATAGAGGTGGGCGAGTGAGCTCCTGGAGCTGACCGAAGAGGAACTACAAGAGAAGGGTCAAAGTTAGAGAAAATGTCAAGATCCTTGAAAGCACATCAGTCATTCACCAAGATGAAAATACTTTAGCAAATGTTGTTCCTAATGGTTTACAAGCAGCAGGAGGTAATGTTTGTACTCCTTGCAGGACTGGTCTCACAATGGGTGATTTGCGGATGCACATGAGGCAGAAAAAAAAAAACAATTGCATCTTAGTGGAGTAAAATGTTATTCAGTCATTTGAGGACGGAGCTCTCTTTATTTACGATCTGTTCCGTTTTGACTCAAGATGCCATTTTAACGTCAATATACTCACTTCACCCCGTCAAGCTGAACTTGAAAGCCAATCTCTGGTTGGACATAAAATTCGGATTACGCAGCATAAGGATGGAGAGGTATCTGTCAAGGAGCAGCACCACAAGAACACTTGCAGGGGAGAGAGGGAAACGGTGCCAAAGTGCTCCCTCAGGATTTTCTAGCGTAATTGGCATTTACCTCTAATCATAGCGGCCACCTGTTTTTTCTGCAACTATGGTAGCATTCATAACTTAGATTTCCTGCACTGAGACCAAACACTGTGGAATGATAAACAGAGTGCACAGATGGCTGGTTAGAATGCATACGCAGAAAAAAGATACTTGGAACTATCATATCAGTAACGTTGCCTGTGACCTGCTGCAAAACAGTCGAGCCTGAGGAGCCAGATCTGTGAAAGACTGAGCCTTTGATTTAACAGAGAGAGGAAACAAGGGGTAAGAAGATGGTTGCTTGGGTTTTTTTGTGTCGATTTCATGCTTTCCCTCTCTTTCTAAACACTTTAGCCTAATTTAGCCCCCGGTAGATTAATAGTCAAGGCATCATTTTAAAAAATGGCTCAATCAGATATGCATAGCAACTTCAATTAAACGTCTTCAGACTTCATTGTTCTACTTAAAGAAGTGGGTCACTCCACACCACACACACACAGTCAAAAAGATGTTTTGGCTGCGAGTGACGGTACAGAGATGTTTCAGACCACTGAACTGAACAGCACTGGGTCTGGATCCAAAGTCTGGGATTGGAAAATAGTTTTGATGCCAGCTGCTTATTGACAGACTCTGTGCTAATGCAAAGCCTTGTTTCTGAGTTGCCGGGCCCATTATTTGCAGGGTGTACATGGGCAGACATGGCTGCATTGCCGCTGCCATTATGATATCCACTTCTATAACTATTATTAGCTTTATGCTCTGTAAATTGTGAGCTCATTTCATCGTATTCACTGAATCCAATACTAACACGCTAACAAACAATGCTGAGGGCATCACATAAAGTGGGTCGTAAAGGCTGACAAAACAATATCTTTAAGTAGGCTCAGAGATGGTCTACTGACACCACTGCTGAAGTACACAGTGCACACATGCTGCCAATTAGGGAGCCAATCGATATCCCTCTGTACACAGAAAGACAGTGAACCGTTACAGTAATGAAGGACTGTACTGGAGATGGTGAAGTAGATAACAATTTTAACAAGTATCTTTAAAGTGGCTTCATTTAATAACGTCTCCTATCAAATATACTGCAACACTTAGGCCACCCTACCATGCTGCTTCAAGAGATGTTAATGGAGAACGAACCTGTTGTGTGGCACTGATCACAGGAAATATAACAGAAAGAAAGTTGAACATGTTTCCCAAACTCAAACTCAAGTCATATATTTATAAATCTAGTAAGGCAAGGTGGTGCGGTTCCACGGGTCCTTTTTTACACTGAATTGCTGACCCAACAATTCAGTTCCATTAGAGTCAGAATTCAGCGGATGGATTTTCAAGGTTACTATCGCGAGCCTCTATCATTATACTGGCCAATGCCTGATGCTTAGCAACAGCTGGTCTCTTTATTGCAATTTAAATTATGCAGCTGATGCCAACGCCAACATATCTTAAAGTGGTATTTCCCATTTCTCCTCATACAGGATCAGCTGGGAGTTGAATGGTCGCTGATGAAAGTTTATGCAAAACTAACCTTATCTTGATTACTAGTTATAATAATTATTCAAAGGGAGAGATGATGTTTGCATGTTAAAGTCAATAATCCCATTTTAAGTCCATTTTTTTCTAAATGTCCACACTAAAACCTATTTAAAAGTTCCACCATAATAAAATTAATCAAAAGCTATTACTTCATCTATCATGGTTTTGATTTATCATTTTCATTATTTAATTATATTATGTCCTACATACAGTTCAATTAAAAACATTCAGCGAGGCTTTATACATAACAACCAGTTCATATCTGCAGCAGATAATTGGAGGGACTCACCAGGGCACATTCATCCCTAGAGTGATGACAGGGGCATGGACTGGGGTGAAGGGCAGCTCCTCAAGTTGCTCTCCTTCATTCTGAGCTGAAGGTGACACATCTCCTTCCCTCTGAAGGTCCATTTCCAGGTGGGCAATGTTACTGACAGCTGAGAAGGCCTAGAACAAAACAGTGGTACACAGAGGCAAAGAATGGTGCTAAATAATAATTCTAAATTGTAGAAGGGACCAGTAGTTTTCTAACGTTTGATGGTGTGTGAAAAGTAAAAAGTACAGTAAAAATGACAGCAAATGTTCACACTGACAAAGAGGTCCCTTTGATTTATGTTCATACAAATGTCTGCTAGTGAAAACGGTGCAGGATGCAAGCCAGTCTTCTAAATCACTTCTGATCAAAAACAACAAAATGTGAACTTCTGTCGCAACAACAACAACAACAACGGATTAGGTCAGTTGTTTTTGTCTTTCAGCTGCTCCTGGTGATTTAATACATAAAGTCCGCAGCCCAGCCACTGCTGCTGAGCAGTCAGGAATGAGAAAGAAAAACATTTATAGGCATCAGACAGCATCATACCCCATATACTCTTCTTCCCTCCTTTTTCTATTTAATGGCAGCTGACCAACAATTTATAGGTGCATTAGTGCTATGTACACACTATTAAAACACAACGCATCACATGCCGCCTCATTTTTCACCTCTTATGATCAGCGGGCAGGTGCTAGTGACTAGAGACTATCATAATCTATTATTATCACCCTTATCATACCGTATTATCATATATATTCTTTTAATTTACAAAGGTGTTGGGGAATAGCTTTGGTACACACACACACACAAACACACACACACACACACACACACACACACACACACACACACACACATATATATCTGGCAGCCAGGAATCCAGACAAAAAGTACTTGACTAAAGCCACATGCATGGAAATTACATGGATGACTGCTTGTAAAGCTATGTAGCAATGAAACAGAGAACTAGTGGTCATTTTGTCAAAAGTGATTTTGCAAATAGCTTAATACTCTGGGCCAAAGGATCTGCACAGTTCTTTTTTACCCTGTGACTCTCTGCAGTGCGTTAGAGACCCACCTGTCAATGACAAGACACTGAACAACACTGGAAATCAATTAAAGGGAAACCACCGTTCCTCTACAGGGTTTGATCAGCATAGGAGCATTATTGTAGTAATTTCAGCATTCGGTATTCAAAGCTGCATGAAGTATCTTTTTCTGGTTTATTAATTTGTTTGGTACCAACCACAATAATCCATGAAGTTTAAAAAAACAGAAGATGTCAGATTCATACAATCATTGATTATATTTTGGGTTTGTAATATTTGTTATCTGCGGGGAGAATTAATTGTGAATTCTATAATGTGTTCATCTCTGATGTACTGAGACAAAGATTGTATACAAAGATTTTTTTTTCAGCTTATGTCTCCCATGTGTGATGAGAGACTTGGGTGATTGCAGGTGTGAAAGTGTGTGTGACTGGTTGTTTGTCTCCATGTGTTGTCTTGATATGGCGAACTGTTCAAGGTGTTCCCTCCCTCTGAACCAATGTCAGCTGACTGGCTCCAGTGTCCTGCGATCCACTAAGGACACGCAGGACAGATAATGGATGGATGTCCCCTGTTTTCGGCAAAGACCCCAACTGTAGAACTATAAGTCATGTCAAGTTCATAATGATGCGAAGATAATACATCACCAGATCAACGTTGTAAGATAATGCACAATGTAAAACACTGTGTTATTAAAAAAAATAAAACCAATAGTCTGTCCCTCACTATTTTATTTTCCTTTTTTGCTCCAGATGCCATTTTTTAAAATCATAGCAGGTATGAAATATCTAGTTCAATTTCTAAAAAGAGTCACCTGGATAGCAGTAAACAATACATTTGTCAGGGACTATTTTCATCCTAAAATGCACGGTATTTGATTATGTGCACTGGTAATTGGATTTCACAGCAGGATAATGCTTGTTGTATTGACTCACTGTTGTATGACAACACTTCACTATACAGATTTAGGAAATTTCAAAAGTTTAAATTTATATATGGAGAATTTAAAGAAAGAAATCCATACTAATTATAGAAAGAAAAAAACTGATTTGTTCAGCTGCAATTTCAATAAATAGTTATTGTTCTCTAGAGAAACTTAGTTAGTGCACAACATTCTGAACCGTTTGAATTCAGCTTTGCTTTTAAGGACATTTCACTGGTAACAAAATGCTTTGATACGAGTGGATGGGTCAGTCAGCCTCTCATGCATGGCTGTACATTACCAAGCTTTCCATCGAACACGCTGCTAACCTCAAATACCACTGTGGAACATCGGTCCAACATGCATATCCATGTTCCTCCTCTGATCAAATAGCCTGTGAGATAATAATCTAAGTGGATGTCAATGCATGGTGCAGAAGCCTTTGCGAGTTTAAAAGGCTCAGAGTAATGGCTTTTTACTGTACCTGGACCTGCTGCTGTCAAGTGCTGTGAGATGAAATATGAACAACTGCCTTTTATTGGTTGGTGTGTTTAGGTCACAGGCAAGAACGCTGACAGGTTCGCCTGTTGGGAAAAAGCCAAGCCTTGTGCTGGCAGGGCAATATTGCTGACTCTTGTATGTAAGTATGTAGGTTATGTTGGGGTATTTTTTTTTTTAAATAAATGGGGTCTGAAAAGTCACTAAATCTAGTATGGTGTGTGTGTGTGTGTGTAATTTCAGGTTAAAGAAAGCATATCATGGTCTTAAATGAAAAGTACTTCAAATAGCTTGTTCTTAATATTCATATACCAGCATAATTATAGATGTATATGAAAATTATATGTTTATCTGACAATTTTTCCAGAAAATGAACAAGACAGTCTTTCAAAACCAAATTGAATTATCCAAACCCCCAGTTCAACACTGAAGGAATTGTTCTGCTGACCTAGTGAGTCCATAATATGTGCAGACCAGGTTGTCATGGTGAAGGGAGCTAAGAATAAAAGTAAGGCTCTCAATGGATTATCTTTGCACTGACTAGTGCCAGTTGAGATAGCTGGTGCCAGTTAATGTATTCAGCTTTGCCTACACATAAATCCAGCAAAGATACTTTGCATAAGATGTGGCATGAAAAAGGCATCTCCAGGCATCTGCACTGAAAAGCTAACAACATTAATACCATTAACTGGCTTTAATGTTGTTTTTACATTGTCAAGCAGGAAAGCCATGAAAACTAAGTGGACCACCACAAAATATGTTTAAAATCGTTTTCCTGAAGGTTTAGAATTAATTCATTCAAAGCAGGCCACAGATAAACACTGATCTGCCACAACATTAAAATGGTAAACTGTTTTTTATCTAATCTGTGTAAATGTAAAAAAGCAAAAAACAAAGCCATATACTACTGAAAACCCACCAATATGTTGTGATGATGTTTTTTTTCTGCATCAGAGAGACATAGTGCATATGATCTAAGGAGGCACAAACATTCTGATTTCCTGTCCATCCTGGAAGATTTGAACCATACTTTCTTCAGTGCAGCATGCTGATTCCCAAATATAGACATGGTGGCTGCAAACACTGTCTACATTAACAAAAACAAGGTGGCTTTCATAGACAAAATGTCTGATGCTGATTCTAAGCAGCAAAACACCTACAGCTGAGGGTGGGGTTGGACGGGACCGGCTACGCTCGCAACATTTCAGGAAATTATTCAGCAGAGTTATTAAAATCAGCACAGTATAGCTGACTTTCTCATTTCTTCACTCCCCTGGCAGCAATGAGAGACCTTTGTTGAAATGCATAAAGCTTGTTAGCAACTCGAGCCACCCAGATAAATTCTGAGATATTGTTCCCATTACCATTCCTATGCTGCTTCATTGGGATGGATTAGATAATAGAAGCATTTGCTAAACTTGTGTACATTTATTGTGACTTCCTTGGAATGCTGTGCTGTGGTCATGGTCAATGTGAAATGTTTAACACATTGTTTTAATATACTTTGAAAAGTATTTACCAGTCTGGAATTAAGAACTGTTGTGTCCCACTCAGGGTTTAATGGCAGCTGATACGGGTATAAGGAGTTAAAAGGAAAACAAAGATGATAAATCATTAGTGAGTACAGTCGTAGACAGGGCAGATTAAGTCATATATTCCCTGAGGGCAAACCACAAGGTTATGCAGGATAAGAAAACCGAGATTCTCTTTGTAGAAAGATATAAGAAGTTGAGTCAAAGAAAAATGATTCATTTGATTGCAAAATGAAAAAGAGCAACCGCAAGACAAACAATGTGTATCAGTATCTCAGTGTGCGTCTTGCTTCTTTCTTAGCCTACCCCCTACCGACATGTTACAGACTTTAACTTTGTGTGTGTGTGTGTGCGCGTGTGTGTGTGGCCATCGCTATGATGCAGGAAGCAGAACAGGCAAACGGTGCGTGTCTCTTTAAACTCCACTGAATGACTTTTCATTGAGTTCGGAATGTTTAAGCGATGTTTAAAGGTTAATGTACCGTGTTTTAATTTTGCTCTATTTGACAGAAAAATGCATCTATGACACATTTGTTTGAGACTAAAAGCAGTGTGTGTGTGCGCGCGCGTCGGTGTGTGTGAGAGAGAGCATACGGGGGTGGAAATCTTACAACATGTGACAGCTGGTGGGCTGATGCCAACGGGGAAGGATGGAGCAGGGAAGGAAACGACTGTTGCCACAGCAACGCAGAGCTGGAGTGGCTGATGGTTGGGTACCGTGATGTAGCTGCCAGCTGAGACAGCGAGAGCTGCAGAGAAACAATACAAATGACTTACTGTTATTATTATGATTATGAACAACAGGGCTCAGGAATATACTTTACACCAGAGAGACATATGTGCTGTCTCAGATGACAACAACAGACCATTACACTGCCTTGGCACTCATAAGCCCGTCTTACTCCACCTGTTTCTCCTCCCACGATCTTTCAATACTGTCATTTCCCCCCGGAAGAATTTGGACAGCAAAAAAACGGAATCATTGTGTAGTTTGAGAGTTTCTGCTGCTTTTTTTTTTTTTTACAGGTGTCTTATGGGTTACCCATGCGTGGCAACAGGTATCCCAATCACGACTGTGAATGATCTTATATTTGCAATAAAATATAACAGGCAATATAGATGAAAAGTGTGGCTCATTTGGTTTCATATTAAAAAAAACTAATAATTTCTTGGTTTGTTCAGCTGCAAAAGACAGATGCACTGGCAATGCTCACAGGTGAATGTGTTTAGTTCGTCACAAATGCAGAAAGGAAACAGACGTAAGACAACAACAAAATCATCAGTCTAAAGGTAAAAAGGTGAAAACATTTTTTTGCCATGTACCAAGGAGTACCAAGCATTCCACATTAAAGCAAGCGGTATTATTTCTCTGGCATGACACTGCCCCAAGTTTGGATGTCCACTGGGTGGCATCCAGGAGGCATCTTGATCCTAAGTCCAAACCACATCTATTGTCTCCTCCAGGGTGTCTGAACCTCTCACCTTATCCATGAGCCCAAAGAAGATTGAAATTCCCACAACAAATATTCTCTTGACGTTTCCCTGCTCTCTGGACCAAACTGCAGATAGTCTTCTTGTTTTGAACTGTTACGATGTTTCTACAATTAAAACCAGAAATCTAATTTTCTGATTTAACCCAGTGCATAATTTAGGCCTGAATCTTTTATTGCTCATATCTTATTATTACAATGAAATGAGGCAAAAAAAAAAACCCCACACCATTTCCCCTGCGATTTTTTTTAATGAGTAACATCTAGTGCTATGTTAGATGGTACCTCAATCAGAAACAGAACATGAGCCTGACTGTTCTAAATTTAGGCTAAGCGTTTTGCATTTTTACATAACAGGGAAATGAAGCCTCAGTGTGAAAAGCAATATAATTGGACTAGTTGTGGCCAGTTTTCCTCCATAATCAGATTGTGTCTTGTTGTTGGACTTATTCAACAGTCAATTTGTATGACTCTGAATCTGCTAAGGTCAAAACAAACAGGTCAAAAGTGTGGGAGACACTGCATATACCATACACTGTAAAGTGTTGCACTTATTAGCAACTTGTGATTTAATGATACTACAGGTGCCTCACAGGAAGCAGGCCCTAGTTTCAGACCCCAGTAGGTTTAGCAGATTTATATGCTACCATTTTTTTCCTATGTGCATTTTTTGTGCTATCTGTATATTTGCCATATTTGCCTGGTTTCCTCTGTGTGCTGCAGTTTAAATTGAAAACTACTAATATTGCATCCAATTCATAAGGCCTTCATATACATAGGGGATTCACAGGAAACAAACAGTGCATGTAACTGTGTTATTTGATTCAGGTGCCAAAGGCTTTGCTGTTTAGCTGAGGACCTCTCTCTCTCTCTCTCTCTCTCATACACACACACTTAGACACACACACAAAGAAAGAGAGCAATTAGTTGTGGCCTTGCTGTGCAAAGCACATTATCTGTCACGTGTGTATGTGTCTACGCCATTGCATGTGGCTACGTGTACATTATATGCACACGCATACACATGCACACATTTTTTAATGTCCGCGTGAGCCTGTAGCATAGAGTCAAGCTTATCCTGTGTCTCCATGAAAGACAGTTGAGGACGGGTGTACTTAAAGTGGGAGGAGGAGTGAGAGGGACAGCCAATGAAAAAAAAAAAACGGTTACGGCAATGAAATACTGAGAATCGAAAGTGGAGGAGTAAATCACATAAAAGAGGAAAAAATGATGATGAGATGCGGAAGAAAGGGAGTAAAAGAGGGAGTGTGCCAAGTCATGTGTGAACAATTCGTGGTTAGACGCAAGTGAGGCTGCGTGACAATAGTGTGGTGAAAAAAAAAAATAGTGAGGATGTACAGGTTAATTGCAACAAATTAACTCCATTAATACATTATTACTTACTTACTTACCAGATTCATTCATAATCAATGGATTAATAAGATTGATTAAAAATAGCAATCAAACTTAAAAAAAAGCAAATGGAACAAAAACATACATATACCATGTCCACAAGTGATTTGGCAACACGACAGTCTCCGTGTGGAAAACTGGGCGACTAAGCACCCACATAGAAGTGCAATTGTGTTTTCAAGATGACTAGTTATAAAAAGCCAAGATTTTTTAGCAGCACATAAATGTTAAGTACTTCATTCATTATTCTATTCATAACTAAGATACAATTGGAGCTGTAACATTCAAGGACTCGTTATTGTACAACAGCAGTATAAACCCAGACATATTCATTTGTGTTCTACTCCACATAAAAATGTATATGTTATTTTATTTAATATTATTCATTCAAAATGATGATAACTATATTTATGTGTTGTTAGTGTTAGGGCACAAGGATACACGCTGCAATAAAGTGTGATCATACAACACACATGATAAAAGGTACTAAGTACAGCATGTGAAAGAGGGCTGCAAGCTTTTGTTCTGACTGAGCCAGTTACTGCTGCCAAACATTCCTCTGCCAGCAACACGATAAAACATGGCCTCACCTCCAACCCATGGACCTGAAGGCCGACTGTGTCAACAGAACCTGGACACAACCCCGTAACACGACTGCACCTCTGTGCAATGAATCACCATTAAACAAAACCTCAAATTCTCTCCAAAACGTTCGCTATAAATAGCGCAGGATCCTCAGCATCCTGCACTGCGGCAAACCAAGAGTGTCAAGGATCAATAATTTATGCGAGCATGAGAAAGTTGTCAGATCCAACAATGCCAGCAGACAGAGATGGGGTGTACAGCTTGTTTACAGAGCCTTTTCGTAGAACAAATCCCTTGATTTATCAGCATTTGACAGGCGCGTCAAAGAGGCGATAAGCATTTTGTTGAGCGGGGAAAATCATTTTGGGACTGAAGCAAGAATATTTTGGAAAACAGTATCTTTGAGCAGATAGGAGACAGGGGTACAGGGAGAACCAGAGAGACTTTATCTGTGGATTTTGCCGCAACACTAAAGTTGTGATGGATTATAGGGTGACTGCCAACAGCAGTGGCACGGCTTCACACAGTGTTTTCTGTCTCGGTTCTTTATGCACAATCTTGGATGACAATCAGATAGATATCTATGTAGTGCACACCAAGCTGCCAGGGCGCTGATGACTGCTGCTTTGCAACATTACGTATGTATATGTGTGTCTGTGTATATGTATATGTGTGTATTTATGTATATATGGGATAAATAGCATGCTAAACAAGTCGCATGTGAAGATAACAATCTTTACATATAAAATCACGATGAAAATGATATTTAACTTGCTCTTATTCGAGTCTCCTAATTATGATTTGAAACTTAAGCTGTAATTGTCACATGTAGTGGTAGTTTTCATGAAATCTCACCCTTTTGCTTTGAATACGCACTTATTAAATTGCCTGTGCTTTATTTTTATGTCTTCTGTTGTGTGTAAAGTAATTGCTCCTTTTGGGAAAATGCAGTTGAACTTTGACCCTTGATCCTTGGAAATATAAATAGCTACGGAGGAATATCATTAAAATTTCAGCAAAAAAACAGAGAGGATGTATGATGGGGGTTTTTTTCATACCATTGTGAACTGTTTGGTGGAGCAGATGTTTGGGGAATTATGAGATGATGAAAGACTCCGTACATGCAGAGTGTTCTATTCAGTTCGGCACGAGCATCTTCTAATCTCCTCCCGCAAGAGCTGCCCAGTATGACCACCGTCCTCCCCTGCTACCCACAGGGAGCTGCCCAATTGCCCTCTTCCCAAGCCATGTTTGTTTAATCAGAATGAGGGTCGATTTGTCGAGTTCATGGGTGCAGCACTCCCACAGCTCCCACAGCCCCCGCTGGTTCAATTTAAAGTGAGTCGACAAACAGACTGTGGCTCATTTTGGCCCAGAGAGCTAATAGTGAAATAGAGCTGATCTGTCCGTGTGTGAGTGTGTGTGTGTCTGGCTGAATCTCAGCAGCATCCTTCATGACCCCACTGGCACTTCCCCGGAGGTTGATGGCCGATGGTAATGCTCTGTAGCGGAGCTCAGCCATGACAACAGACACAGCAACACACAATATTAGTTTTACACATGATACTTGTATCGTGCTTAGACCGGGATGTCAATTAATCATCCTCGCCCAACTATGATTTGATGAATGGATGATTATGGTGCAGATCATTAAATAGTGAAACTGAAAAGTGCTTGTGTCAGGTCCTTGTGGGATGCCCCTGTCACACTGAAGCTGCTAAAGTGACATTTAATCTGATTTGATGCAAATAGGAATGATTATCATCATCAGTATAATGTCTCCTGGAATATCATATCTGGAATAACATTGTACATTGTTTTTTCAATGTTATTCCAGATGTAAAAGTAAAAGTATTACTTTTACTTTGGTAATACTGGTACTGATCTGTATACAAATTAGTCGTAAACACAAGCACAACTGAATTAAGCCTCCACTGATGTTTTTTTTTTTTACTTTTAATTCACGTCTAATAAAGAACTGAGACATTTGTAGCTTAATAAATACAGAGCTAACTAAATCTGCTCCGATACATTATTTCTGAAGGGAAGACTCTAAATAAAGATGTATCGATCAAGTCAAACTCTGCTACCATCAGCCTTGTTTACAGATTTAAAAAAAAAAACCTGATAAACCCATAGAGACCTGCCTACCCAATTTAAAATGACAGACAAAGTTAGCGACTAGACGAGGCGGAATAGCCATAACAGTGTTTTCTGCTCCCATGTGACCACAGGGGGAAAAAATCCATACGTGCACCCTGAATTGACAGATAATTAGAACAGGCAATTGACTATCTATGAATCGTTTCAGCGCATACGTCTAGTGACACACGGCTGAGATGGAGCTGATCCTGTGTGAAGCCACTTATATCAGTCTTTGTGTATGAGTAGAAAAGAGATCTATGATGCCAAAAAAAATGTTTTTCTCATACAAAACAGGATGTTTGGGGGCCTACGGTTCATTTGCTTGTACAGTTAAGAAGGTGATAAGCTGTCTTACCCCAGGGCCTTGTGGCGAATCTGGAGGCGACGCTGTTGAGATCTGCTTCTGACCTAAAAAAAAAACAAACAAAAAAAACCCAATCAAGCAAAAGAAGATAAAGAGAAAAACCCTTTTCCCTTTATGTATTCTTTTGCTGAGGTCTTAATCTGCATGTCACTTGACATTGTACAGTTTAATATTTCACAAGCTTTGTTAACAACATCATAATATCCCCCTCATGCTCTGTATACAGCACCTGCCAACACTGCTGGTTCTGTGTTTCCCTTCAGACATTTGATGAAATATTAGTTGGTGTGGGCGAACGGGAGTTCATAGTAAAATGTCATCTCTTCTTATTGCTTTCATGTTGATTGGATTCGGTGTCAGACAGCATCCTGAGGTATGAGGAACATACTGCAACTATGTGCACCCGAATAACGCCTGCATTTTAAATTGACGCCGGTGAACACCGGGAAACCAAACGTTATTTAAATTCAGTAATACATCTGTCCAATTTCACACAGATTGGGAGGCATTGTTGGATTTAGATGGCACATTGTGTTTTAGGGTTAACAATGCTTCCTGAGTTTTTGGTCTGTAGCCATGGTAATACTGAAATGAACCGCTTTCCAGTATCGCTTTGTCCTCATCTCCCACTCTTTCACGCTCCCCGTGCTGGGCTCCACTGGCCTTTTGGAAATTGCTTCAGTTGCCCGGGGTGTCTTACTGTAGCTTCCATCTGTTCAGACTGCATGCACACAGAGTGGACACTGTGCATTACTGGCTGGCACCATTTCACAAATGTGCTCTGGCATTCCACACCCCCCCCCTCGCCAAAAAAAAAAAAAAAACAGCCCAAAAGCAATCCTGATCTTAAGGCTTTCCATTCCATTGTCAGTGATTTATGTCTTGAGCCGATGGAAAATGCGCTGCACCTCATTAGCTGGACTGACGTGAAATTGGCCGTTTCTTTCGTGGCAAGCGAGGGGACCGTCTTGATAAGCTGAGCAAACTGATATGTATGAAAAGTGGATGCAAGCATAACATGCATGCACAAGAAACCAGGGCTTGAGGATGAATACACTGAATTATGTAGAGTTGACGTGCCATTAAAATTCATTAAATAAGATCTATGTCAAAAAAAAAACGCGAGAGCGTTTCATTATTTTCCTCCTCTGTCATTAGCATGAGAAAGAACCAGTGATATGTGATGGTCACGAAAACAGCGAGGAATTCAGTCGCTAATTAATGATTGATGAAAAGGCATGGAGGAGACTTTCCACCGGTTGAACTGAGCGATGTCGCAATCTCTATCATGTATAACTTAAAGGTTCATTCTGAGAATGCAGGACTGGCAAGTTTTTCTTCGAACAAAACGACTCGACTCGAGCGCTGTGGGCTGCAGTGCCGCTCTCTGTTTGTGTTAATAAGGATGCATGAAAAAAAAAACATGAATTACATAATCCTGAATGTGTTAGTTCCATATTTTTCTAAATATGCTATCTACAATGAATAATAGCGCACTTACAGGCATAACTATCCATCCACCCACACATGCCAATACACACAGACAGATACATACACGCACACACAAATAGACAGACAGGCACATACGCACACATGCAGTTAACAATATAATGTTGAACTCAAAGAGTGACATTGATTTATGACATCATCCTCCTCTAAACACTAGCTCAAATCATTCTTCGTGGGCGTTCCTCAGAGGACAGTTGCACGCCATTTAAAATGTCATTAATCGACTTTGCCTGAAGCTGTCTTTACACACTCATGAGGAAGGCCCTGATCAGCACTATTCTTCTTCCCAAAGACAGGTTCACCGCATCATTACGAGGGAAACCAGAGTCCTCTTAAGTTCTTTCTGCTGTCACTGGTATTGAGTGCCTGTGGACAGTGTTTACAACATTTATAATCAACCGACTGAAAGACAGAGGAAATGAGCAATGTGGGATTCAAGAGGCGATGTAGTCAGTGGCACTTCACTTGTCTTCGGCTGTGAGTGTGTCGTCAGTGCTCAGGAGTTATTTTTGCCGAACAGAAAACGAGAGCATTAAAAAAAAACGTCCGTTTGAAGAAATTTGGCAGCAAGATCTGGCAAATATAAAAATCCCGGGTTAAGGGTTCATTTCACCTTTTTTCATAAATGCATTTATAGGAAGGGAGCGCAGCAAAATGCATGGTGACTTAAATGATGTGTGTCCATCACACGCAGTTTCAAACGCACATTATTGCTGCTCTGCTACATTAATATAGAAGAAATATGCCGATTTTTTCCGGCATTCTGCATAGCCAGATATCTGCCATATCAGATTTGGATCTGAAAACAAAAGTTTTTTTTTTTTAAATGACACATTAAAAAAAAAACACACAGTCTACACGTCTGACTGATATAATTACATGTACTTAGAACTGGGCCTGTCTCACAAAGTCCAAAGAAATCACTGAGCTTTGATTTCTAACAAAGTTTTGTTTAGACCTTTACTCAGTGATGACAGCGATTTTTCTGCAGATTAATTACTGAGATGGTTTATTGAAAAATAAAGACAATGAAATATATATCTCAATTACTCTCCATCAGCAGACCATCCATCAGTTTTACAGTCTGAGTCACTATCACTGCCGAAAAAGAAAAATGCCACAGCATAGTAGCATTTTCCTTTAAAAGCACATTTTAGTCAGACTGGAAATATGCAGACATTACCATGAGATCAATGTTATGTTGTTGTATGTTATGGACAACTAAGTCTTCTCCATACACTTAAGTTATCTGTGTAGTACCACACTTTGTGGTACATTAGGGAGTATGTGAGATGAAAATGGCAATGGTGGATCTTTGGTGGAAAAACAGTTAACTTACTAACTAATAAATAAACAACTAATATATCATTTTAATTTGGCCATTTTGTTATATAAAAACACAACACTGTTGGTATGCAGAAAAAAAAGTTTAGGAACCGCTGCCTTAGAATGCCCGTAATGGGAATGTGCTAATCATGCAGGTGGCGCCCTTCAGACAATACTATAGAAGTGGGGCCTACTTTATAAGGAGATGACAGGCTAACTTGATGCTTGCTGCACAGAACTTTGACTGAATATGCCAGGATGTTACACTTGAGGTATACCCACAAAACAGATTACGAAAGGCTACACACAAATACCTGATTTGGGCAAAAATACTGATAAATTGTCACTAATAAAGTGTCTCTTACCTCCTACTTAGAGGAAAACTCATTCATTCTAAATTTGTAATTTACCTTGCGAGGGTGACGAAGGCGATCTCCTCTCAGATGATACATCGCCCTGCTTTGTCCGGAGAGACGCCTTGGGGCTGGAGACTTTCCTTTCCAGACTGGATGACAGCCGAAAAGTTATGGCATCTTTCTCCTCTGAGGCGCGCTTCAAACACAAACACAAACGCAGTTGGGAAATGAAAGTTTAATGATCTGAACAGGAGGGACACAATTAGATTAGATAAAACGGCAGACACAAGAGGGAGATGCGGTAGTGACAGGCTGTTATTTTCGACAATCTGAGCTGTGTGAAAATTCACAGCTAAGGCGCAAAAAGTGAAGTCATCGCAAGATGACGACTTTTATGCCCTTTGCATTTTTTTGATAGTGTCACCACAAAGATGTGCTTGTGTACTGTTTGTGATGATGGCATGGGGCAGGGGGAGAGTGGGGTAAGATGAGGGTACTAAATGTATGGCTTTTCATAAAAGAGTGTTCCAGTGGCTCAATTTGCTCCAGGTTAGGGGAAGTTGATCTAAGTCAGTAGGTAAGATGAGTCAAACCCATCTGACATTTTTAAAGTAATAATAATTCACCTCTTTTAAAAACCTATTTAATAAAACCGAGCAAATTATGTTTAAACTTCAATACATTTAACAGATTTTTGAACACTGCAGTTGTAAGCTTCCCCAGAAACAAACTTTTTTTTGAGACCTGGATCATTTTGCATTCAGCAGTCATTTTTTCCAACATGGTAAAATTTTGACTTTAACAAGCCAAAAATTGATCTTAAAGTAAACAAGCGCTTATTACCGCTGCTGTTTTTTAATCCCTTTTCACCGTCTGGCTGAAATAATGGTTGGTTTCAAAATGTACTGTATGTTCACATGACAATAAAGTGCTTGGTTGCCAAGATACAAGGAATGGGTCAGCTTTTATTTTGAAACGTTAAAGAAACATTTAAATATATATACAGGGGGTCCTCGAGTTACGACGGAGAGCCGTTCCTGAGAATGTGTCTTAACCAAATTTCGACGTAAGTCGGAACATACATTCATAGGTAAGGAAGTTACAAAGTTGTGCCACTAGATGTCGCTATAACACCACCCTACAATAAGAGTTTACTATGGTGAATTGCCTTTTGTCACTGTTGATATCAGAAATCTAAAGGAAATGCTCATTACACTCGCGATATCAACCCCGACTGTGACAAAAGGCAACTCACCACAGTAAACTCTTATTGTAGGGTGGTGTTATAGTGACATCTAGTGGCACAATGTATACACAATGGCACAATGAATGTATGTTCCGACTTACGTCCAAATTCGGTTACGACACATTCTCAGGCACGGATCTCCGTCGTAACTCGAGGACCCCCTGTATATTCAATACATTGTATTTTTGTCTTCAAGTAAATGTTTCAGTTTTGAGAGGTACTAGAAAAAAAAAACTCCTTTTAAGGTTTTCATTGTGCTACCTGAGCTGTCCCTGGAGTCTTGGCAGACATCTCTGTGCCGTAGACCATGGCACCGTAAGGGTTTGGCTTCGCACCACCTTGCAAAACAAGCTGTATCTCTTCCCCCTTCCAGTCAGCTGGCTGCTGGAAGGGACACCAGATCCCCCAGCGAAGGCACTGCAGGAAGGCTGCTCGGGATGAAGAAGTAGCTGACAGCTGTGTGAGGGTGAAAAGACACAAGAATAAAAGACATTAAGACGCTGGCATAATCGCTGTTCATTTGGAACCTGCAGACACATTTAAATCTAACCATTTTAACACGCCATTGAAATTTGTCTTGAAGCAACATAGAGGTCCTGCTCTTGTTTTCTCTTTTCAGATCCTGGCCTGTTATTCTGAACGAACATCCTTTTCATTTTAGTCAATTAGTTATTTAGAGTGAGTGACTTTTATCACTGTGCAAAAATATTGTTAAGATCATTTGGTTAAATGTGTTTTTCAACAAAAAGCAAATTTACATCCCAAAAATAAGACAAACCAATAAGATGAACATTGTAAAAACACTTTTCTAAGCATGTGCAAATAAAATATGGCTTTGCCTGTTGATGCCGTGTTGCTCCATGGTCAGAATGTGGATCCTGTGTTTGATTACAATCAATTAATTAAGCATATTAAGGTAATGAAGCAGAGTCGTCAACATCAATTATGCACAGATTAGCTCAAACATACAAATACATATGAAGTGTTTTCAACTGTTAGAATTGTGTGACTTTAATCACACATTAATTAACTGTGAGAGGTAATACCCCCAGGTATTACTTGTGTTACTGTTTTTTCTTTCTTTGGATTATGCAATGTACATTCACATTGTCACAAATCCATTTCCATTTGATGGCGGCTTTTATTTCATTGTGTCTAAATAAAAGAACAGCCGCGGACAGTATGTGTTAGCAGGGGTCACGTGTGGGGTCAGGGCAGCACTCTGGGTGTCATACCAGAAACTCAATTTGTGAGTCTTTTTGTGGAACATAAAGAAAAGGTAGATCACAAGTTGAAAGTTGGATTATGCAACAAGGCGAAATTCTGTAACGAGGGAAAAAATCTATGGCTTTTGGAGGGTCTTTAGTGTCGAGTCTTTCATGAAATTCTGTGTAAAATATAATTGGTTGGTATATTGTCGGAAAACATACAGCAGGTTTAGAGGGTATGGTTTTTTTTGGTTTTTTTTCTATAACGTCCCCTTCATGTGGAAAACACTGCTGGTGCCATGAAACAACAGGGATGCTGATGACAGCTGCTCACAGCATGGCAAAGCAACAATTTACAGCGGAATGATAAACTACCATTAGACAGTCGACTAGCAGCTCTCTTTTGTTCCAGTCCGACAGTTAAGGTTAAAGTGCAAAGAAATTCTACCTTATCGATGTGCAGACTTAAATGATTGGTATATGATAAGTAAATCATTAAGGTACTCAGTTACTATTTAAATCATTTAAGAAGCAAAATTAAAATAAGTCAGAATTATGAAAAAACTTTGAATCCACTGTACATCAGTGGAATTGCATCTTACCACAGGTGACAGTTCTTTATTTCATCAAAACATTAATAGCCAAGTCATGCATAGAGTTTAGAAGCCATTTTGCGGTGTTTGGATGTGATTTATATTCTCTTTCACCGTGCCCCCACTTCAGCCATCCCGGGAACACTTAAGAGGCCTGTTGCTTTAAATCACCCACAGGGGACTCACACATTTTGCTGAATCAATTAATAAGATGGTCAGCCTCCAACGATTGTAATCAGTCATAGGCAGGACAGTGCAGAATACACAGGAGCCTGCTCATCCACGGTGTTTCGAGATAAAGTGGAGCCTATAATGATTATGCTTACAATGCTAGCAATTCCCCCGAGCATGTTTTCCCTAACATGTAATACCATAATCCAATACTACAGGTCATTGTTTATATAGGTATACGCTTTATTCTAAATGTCACGCAGAGCCCACTGTAATAAAGAAAACAGGAACTGCCTGCCCTCCAGTAATATTAAAGCAGACTGTGCCAACAAAGATGTTATCTGATGTCAGTAATTCCATTTTTTTTATGAATTTTGAAATGGCAGCATTTTATCATCAAGCCATTCTAAATAACTCATAAACGAAATAGTCACAACTGCAATAATAATAATAATAATAATAATAATAATAATAATAATAATAATAATAATAATAATAATAATGGTTATGATGATAACTATAATAACAACAACAACAACAACAATAATAATAATAATAAAGAAATCACATTGCTTTCCTGCATTGATTCATTTACTCTTTCCCCCCCCAGCTCTATAACCTCACAGGTGGAAAGCTTATATGTACAGCAATTCACCAACAGTCCCGTAGCAGGAGTTCTCTCAGGACATCGCACACTACAACCGCAGGGAGGGCAACTAGAAAACAAAAAGGACTCTTTTTGATAGCACACTTAAAGAAGTCTGAAACCAGACAAAAACAGGTCAAAGCCTCCAGCCAGGAGTTTGTGGACAGTCGAGACACTGTGTAAACCAAGTCCTCCAAACTCAACAAAAAAGTTTTGTCGTCCGTGCCATTCAAATTAACCACCTTCACAAATCAGTCGTCATAGGTTTACTGATCCGTCACTCACCTGTTTAAGGTTTTGTTAAAATAAAATATGTAAACAGTTGACATCAAACTAGTTATATTAATATTAATTTCAAAATATTTTCAGCACCAAATGTCTGGCGCAAGTACTTTCAAACCAAATTATTATACATTTTGTATAATGTTGTCCAAAATAAGCCGAAAGTCAAGTGATCAGATTTGTTAATGGAGCTGACTTCATTAGCACCACAACTAATATTGTACGGCAGCAGGGACTGAGAGTGCTAATGTTGTCAAGTTTGAGCACATGTTGTTTTCACAGCAGCCAAGTCAGAATGCTCACTTTTATAAATTATATAGTAAAGAACTTGCAGTGTCTGACATTATTTGGACTTACCTGACTATGTCTCTAGTCTATACACTAGACTTGTCTGCAAAAATAACAAAACATCTATAAAAGCAAAGGGGACCCTGACATCCCCCACGTTAGCTTCCCTCTGGTCGTCCTATCATTAAATGACTATTTTGTACATCTAAGGAGACCTCTCTGAAGATTCATACTTTTCAAACAGCCCCAGTGCAGATCAATATTCCATTCCTCTCAAGAGGGAGTCTGTTTCACACTATAATTTTATGTCCAAGTAGGACACACATTAACAGCTATTTCTTTGAGTTGTACCTCTAGAAATATATGGCCGCCATTAAACTGATAGCAGTATATCCCTCCCTTTGAGGCATTGCCTGTTTTTCCATCTCATGGGGCTGAATTAATAAGATGCTTGATATGAAACACTAAATCAAACAAGTCTATTTTCCAAGTGATGATTTTGTAAAAAAAAAGATCCAGTTAGAGATCAAGATCATTTTACGGCGCAGGGAGTAGCCACTAAAAACTGTAAGGCAATTTAACTAATGTGTGTGTCTCTCACACAAACACACTTGTTTTATCTATCTATCTATCTATCTATCTATCTATCTATCTATCTATCTATCCATCCATCCATCCATCCATCCATCCATCCATCCATCCATCCATCCATCCATCCATCCATCCATCCATCTATCCATTCTTCCATCCATCCATCCATCCATCCATCCATCTATCTATCTGATGCTTATTACACTCTTTCAGTTTTACAGTCAGAAAAAAATCTAAATTGCAAAATAGGTTTAAAAGTATTGATAACTTACTAATGGTTAATATAATCCTTCAAAGCAATATCTGAAACCATGAAGTCTGTCATCACAACAACAACAATAACAATGTTTGAAGAACAAAAAAAACGCACAGCAGAATAAGACACAGAATAACAAAACCCTCGGAGCTCTTAGGGAAATGAACAACTGTCATGAGCATGGTGCAGTGTGGGGTTTTTTTTTAATGCTCTGAGAGGGTGTGATCTACATATGAACTGCATAAAGAGCTGACAGCTTGGGCTGGCAAACAATAGGCTTGAAGGATAGGAAGGGATCTCAAAGAGAGTCTTTAGTTGTGGTTCGAGTGAGCAAACAGGGATCATTTCTTCTTTTGAAAGCAGTCGGAAAATTCACATTATGTACGTAATCCTTGTACATAAACAGTCTGCAATGTGTGGAGGCACATGTGAGCTTAAGAACTATAATATGCAGTTCCCTTGATATTATGACAGCGATCTATGTTACATCAGCATGAGGGTGTAGGTGGTTTGATGGCATTTTGGTAAGGGATAGAATGCAGTAGGCGGCGGTTAACTGGTGTATGAATACACTAAAGGCCTCAAGCGAGAAGAAGGTTGCCTACGGGGTCAGACACATTGACTCACTCTGGTCACTGCAGTGACTTGGTTTTCACATTTTTAGGTAGAACACATTTAATTTGATCAAGGAATTTGAGTTTGTTTTTAGTAAGTGGTCATTATGTCAGACAAGGCAGAAGGATCAATAGCCAGTTTGGCAAAGTGTGATTATACTTGTTTCAATATTGCATTCAGGAATAAAAAAAATAGAATCAGTTGCCTCAGGCAAAAAACAAGGAGGCGACAAACTTTTTCATGACGGTGTACAGAAAATAATAATAGGAGATGTCAGTGTGCTCATAAATGCGTTGACTGGTGGAAAGTGGTGGAAAGACTCTATCAACCTTGTTTAGAATTGTAAAAAAAATAATATTGCAGTAGCATTTTCACACAAACAGATCTCATGTCTGTAACCTGAAGCTAGAAAAGTAATCATCAAACTTTTGGGGGACACTGAAGACAGGAGGGAATTAATAATAATAAAACTGGAAGCAGAGACACAACCAGTCCAAATAACCACCACGCACTAGATGAAATAAAAGTACACAAAGTACAGAAAAAGTTAAAAGAAAGCTACCGCTTTTCATAATTGGTCCAAATATTGAAAAAGAAAAGTTAGTGAAAAGCTGAAATGGAGCAGTTTGCTGGAATATAGTTCTGGAGATGTTGAAGATTTTTGATGAAAATCAAATATCATTTTCATCAAAAATCTTTTCGTGTCATCATTTCAGCTAAGACCCTTTGACAGCCAATGGCCCACACTGAGAAGCCCTGGAGGAAGTACGGGAAGGGAACATGCATTGTGATCATTAACATTAAGAGCAGGAAACACACATTTTGTATTCTCATGGTCACCAATCAGGCAAATTTATGAAAACTGAATACCTGATTTTTATCAGGAACTGATGTTCTTCCAAAACCAAAAAAACACTGACTGACTGTGTCTTTTGTCTTCTATCACTTTGGTCCTAAAAAATCTTAAACATGGGAAGAGTTGAAGTGAAAGGTTCACAAAGGTTATGTGGTGAGCCCCCTGACTTTTCCTGTTGTGACAGCCGGATGACATTTTAGTTACACAGTAAAAGGCCATTCAATTTCAAAGGGATATCGCCCCCACTCAGGGTGAATCCTAATAACTTTAGGGACCATTTAACATTTCCTCTGGAACAAATGTGGGGTCAAAATTTCATTTTGCCCAATACGTTTGGTTATTACCAAGTACATACAAAATAAATGGCATCCTTTTCAGTCTGGTCTCTACCTTTAGTGCTAATTAGCATGTGTGTGTGCAGCAGAAAGATCAGTGGCTGTTGTAAGTAATATATAGTTGCAGCATACAGCCAGTACAGAAGTAAATAATAATGGGATATTAAAGACTAAACATAATGTTTATGTGCATTTCCCTTAGACCTGAAATTAAACTTGTTAAATCACACTGCATACAATCAACTGGATGCTGGAGGGCATAAGGGACTGCAGGTTTACCAACAGACCAACTCTAATGACTTAGAGAAAAGCCAAAAGATCAAACACAAAAAAAAACATTTTTAGTCAAAGTCATTTGCATCCACCAGACAAAAATCATTAAACTCAGTGTGAGGTGGCCATCCACATGGCAACCATTAGATGCACAGACTCCACCGCCACTGCCGCCGGGGCAAGGCATCCTTCTGGAGAAGGATGGCACTGCTCACAGGCAATGACAGGGTAAGACTCACTCTGGGCTTGTAGCAGGGGGAGATTGATGCACATCTCAGTGGGGGGAGAGCTGACATTCATTTTAATTAGGCAGGCAAAATATTGTCTCCGCGGCATGTTGCCTCCGCCGCCTTGTCCTTAACTTCTCTTCTGGTGGCAAGGAAAGAAAGGGGACCGCCGGAGAGGAATGCCCTCCAGAATAGGCCACACATTAGCTAAATATATCACTTCTGATGCCTGATGACTATACTCTGCTTAAGATGTTTGATTAACATTTCATTAACATTTATGTGACATTTAAAATCAGGACCAAACAAAGACATAGCTGATTTCTATCAGAATGAGGTCCATGCAAGTGGGGGGGCGGTTTCGTGTTCATGTGATGTGATGTGTGTAATCAGGGATGCAAAAATAAAGGGAGGGATTCTAAAGTCACTGGTGTGACTGTAAATAAGAGACTGTAGAGATTTCCCTTCAGCAAACAGCATTAAACTGAGCAGACGCCCTCAAAGCTGTGCAAATTCACACACACAAACACACACATTAAACACAACTCCACACAACCAGACAGAACCAGCCACTTAAGTGAAGTCAGGAAAAAAAAACACACAACAATCTATAGTGCATGTACCTGTCAGTGAGCCAATTAAAATCCAAACAAGAGTCTCTGTGGCACAGAAGTGGAGCCGTACACCTTTAACGAACCCAGCAGCTACCCATGTCAATGCTTTCTGCACCACATGCTGTTTATCCTCCATCCCCTCCATTAGTGAGCGATATTTGTTATATATAATCAAATTTAGAAAAAGGAAAATGCTTGTGTGACACGACGGCAGATGTGAGGCACGTTGCTAAGCCACCGATTAACAGTCAGCAACGTGTAGGCAGTATATTAGCATTTATTTAGATTTTTTTTTTTTATTACTCATCCTTTAAAGCCTTTCCTCTTGTCACGTTAAAAGTACACCAACATTTAAAACCAACGTTTGAAAATCCAATCAACGAAGAATAAATTAAATCAGTGACATGCATTTGTCCCCTTCCAGATTTTCAGGGTGGATTTCTAGCATTAGACGGACACTAATTCTCACACCTGAACAGACAGGTGAGGAGGGCGGAGTTAGATGACGTCAGGAGGGGTTCCATGCTTATTGTGTGGCCCTCTTTAGTTGTGCGTTGGAAGTGTAGAGGAGGCAAAGATCCCTTTAAAAGCTTCCTGTCTTTAAAGCTGGTAAAATGTCAAAAAACCAAACTCTTTCTATAAAACTTAGGTAAGCTTGATTGGCAGGCTAGTTCCAGGTACTAAAACAGTTGGTGCCAGTTGATTGTTAATCAAGAGGCCACTGCAACCTGTGACAGGCTAAATATGAGCATGATTAAATAACAATAGAAGCAAGGTTTTGCTGGAATGAACACGATAAATAAATAAGTCAAAAACACATTAGCAAGGACAGGAATTATTGATTTGGCTCAAATGATAAACTCATATATATACAAATCATATTTTCACAGAGTGACTTCATGATGTTTTATTTATTTTTGACTAGGTTCTGTTCTGAAGGTGAAATCCACTAACTGCTGACACGGCTGCTTACGTGTGACTGTGTGTCTTTGAGCTGGAAGTTTTGCTTTCATAGCAAATATGTGAAAATGGGCTCGCTGCCAAACTTATCCGTACATATCCATATGAGGGCTTAGTAAAGGGCAAAAACATTACGTCTATTTAAAGGTCACGCATTAACGGTAACACTTCCTCAGATGCTCGGTAATTTACTGTGCCACTCACCAAGACCAGTGGGGGGTCAAAGGTGACACAACATGAAAATCTGATGCAGGTGACACATTCATTACTGCTTGTGCGCTGACCCATTTACTCGAACCGTGAACGTTTTTTTTTTTAATTCAGAGCGTGACGTGCACCACAACTGTCAACATCCTTCTGCAGCGAAACAGATTTGCTGTTGTGTAACGGCCCGGGAGAGTTGCCAATTACTGTTCCAAAGATGTGATTCATGTCTGACAGTGTCTCAGAAACACAACAGTGGTCAGTATGTGGACACAACAAAAGATCCCCTCCCTAAATGTCCCTCTCTTCCCAAAGGTCGATTTATCTACCTGCTATCTGCTCTGCTTCCATCACTCTAAACGCAGTGACCTGCTAGAAGTCACTCTCTCCCAGCATCAGTGTTTGGGATGACTGCAGCTGTGACACCTCCTGAAAAATAGTTTCCTGGCAAAAGCACAATGTCATGTGACCCAGCAGTGCCTCCTGCCTTGATTTCCCCTGGACCGCCCCCCCTCCGTTAATGATGAGCTAGTGCTTGTCAGCAGAAGAAAGCAGACAACAATAAGCCCCATCATCTTGCAATAAGCCAAATGTGACTGTATTACACAGCTCCACTGATGAGCAGTGCCTGATGAGTGTTTGAGGAGAGACGGGGATCCACAAGCACGAACGGGGCAGTGATGTCTCGGGTCGAGTTACAGCCAGGCTAAATTGGTGCTGACAGATCACAATTAGGAGAGTCAGCGTCACCTCGCATCAGCTGTCAGTGACCCAAGTAAGTAAATCATGTATTGCTTAGGCCGTGCTCGGTGAATAACTGAATGCAAGATGGGACATGATGGATACTTCTCTTTTCGCTCGTCAGATCAATGAGTATGTCATGGAGGAGAGATTAAAAGGGTCAAAATATTTTACAAGTATTTGCATCAAGGGCTCCTGTAGGCACTGTCGGTAAATGGACCAGATTGAGTAATTATACTGTATTTTCACTTTAATAAAAATGCAAAACAAATATTTTGCAATGTGGTTGTCTACGAGGGAGAGTGAAACCCCTGTCTCAGATAATGGACCAACCCTGGCAGTGGATGTGGATGACCAAGAATATCATTTTGAATGCACGTTCGCGGCTAAAACTCTGTCAACACACACAAAGAAATAATAGTATCAGAAATAAATAGTTATCCAAATTATTTTAATCAGATGCATAGACATGTTTAATTTGTTGCTTAAATGTCAGTTACTAGGGACCAAACATACATTGTGTGTGTGATCCCTAACCCAAACCCTAAATTATCATATGTTCACCATCACTTGCATTTTTAAAAAATCTAACATCGGGGAGGTGAGGAATAACAGTTTAAAGGGCTATAACACAGAATTCATAATGAGATGAATAAAATTACTGCACAACACAAGGAATGGCCCCTGGAATAACTGTGCTGTGATTTTTCGAGGAGGCGTTGTTGTTGCTGTGGGGCTTTTAAATGTCACTTTTAATTGCTCTTGAAACCAAGATGGAAATCAACTCACGTCCACTGACTTGGCGAGCAGGCAGGGCAAGGAAATCTTAAAGTCTGGACAAAAACAAACACAGAGCATTAGCGGGGAGTTGTGTGCAGGGCAAATGGTTTTACCTCACATATCACAGTGTTATCTGTCTAACACCATGTGTCATTACTAAAGTTGAGACAATACATAAATGAGTAGTTTCAATAATGATACAGTGAGAGATGCGGGTAATTAATGCTAGCATCATCTTAATATTTTGGGGCGTCATAATTACTGAGCACAGGAGAGGAACTAATTGCAGCTCTCGCCCATCGCCCATTCCCCCGCCGTTCTTTTCATCCTACAGTTTCTTCAGGTCCATTATCCTTCTATCCTCAATATGCTTCTTTAATAGGCTGTAGAGTTATGTGGAAAGATGGCTAGAGCGGCGTTTCCCTTTTTTGCAGCCCAATAAGGTATAAGCACTGAGAGGGATGCCGGGTAATGAAATTGAGCCCTCGATGAGGGGAGGGAGAAGAGACTAAGACAATAAAATAGACTGAAAGGGCAAAATAAAAAAAAAGAAGTGAGGAAAAGACAGAGAGTTATCCCTTTAATCGGGCTTATTTAAACTGTAGTTTTCATCTGTCGGCCTTTTGCTCGGGAGCATGGAAAAATGTCTACGAGAAGAGTCTGAGAGGGACAGGAACACGATGCAACAGGGAGAGCGATCCAATCCTCACGCCAATCGAACAATACTAAAAAAGGACAAATGACGACACCGTGCGAATTTCTTTCTCCTTAACCACAGGCAATGAGGGCGATGTATTTTTGTAAAAGGAGGCCATCGTCACTCTTTGTCTCCCAATGAGAAGCAGTCGAGCTTTTCAGCAGATCAAGGACGGGATGGAGACAGTCTCACAGCGATTGCTCCTGTATTGCAGGGGTAATCATTTAAGAGAGACAGAATCTCAGCAGTAGTTTTTTTTTTTCACTCCCCCACCTTCGCCCCTTTAGAAAACATCAAAACACATCCTTCTGTTTAATAAGAGGAAAGAAAAACAGTGAGGCAGACAGCACCCATTCAAGCACAAGTGGGTGAGGATCAAGTTGCACTACACAGCGCCATCTAGTGACCGGTCATACAGACAGAGGCAGAACAGCGTCGGAAAATGATGGAGACTTTTGTAATCCATTATACATAAGTCCACCCATGGCTGACTCATGCACAGAATAATAATACATCATAAGGGCTGAGGCATTTGTTTATATATATCTGTGTATAAGTTATATGTATGTTATCCATTTCTTTGACTTTATGTTCAATTAAAATGTCACTAATTTCAGTGTTATATACTTTTTCCTTTGTCTCCGTCTGCCTGCAGAGCCCTAACAAAGTTGAAAGGGTTTGAACTATTGCCAGTGTCTCTGCGCCGTGCCATTGAATCCTCCTAAACCTGAGCCTTGATATGCTGCATTAATCCATATTTATGTGCAGTGGTGCAGTGACCTAGGACACTTGACTGTAAAGAACACTCTCATCGAAATGTATTGGATTTTTTTTTTCAGATGTATTGTTTATTCTCCTCCACTTCTTCTATTCCGTGTATATGTATACATCTTTGTAATTGTGATTTATGGCATGATTATACTTAACTTTTCTTTACTTTGCTGACTCCTCTGTATCTGTGTATATTTATTTTGTTGCTGTTAAGCAATTTTTTCCTACCTGCACTGAAGAAAGTGTTCTACTTTATTGCTGTGAATATCCACATTTGAAGTACTGATATGTTTTTTTTTGTTTTCAGTGGCATTAGAACATAGACCAAGATCATAGGCCAAAGCATCTGATGCATTTCCTGTTTTCTGAATTGTGAGTTATATAAGCAACATAATGGGGTTTTTTTTGACAGACTTTCACATTTGCGGTGCGCAAGTGACGTCAGGCGGCGTCAAGTGGTGTTTACAGCTGCTCGTCATGAATGCACACTTCAACACTGCTATAACACCTGAAAAGTGTCGTGTCTGGAGGCAGTGGCATAGTTTGACATATTGTGCATTGTCCAATTATACTGTTAAAGACGCAGAGACTGATGGTTTAGCAGTATGTTGACAGCATTTGCGTGAGAACTAGGGTGTCATGGCTGCTGACGTCCTAAGGAGACAGCTCGTATGTAACACTCATCAGTCAACACCCGAGACAAGATTAGGCTCTGGGTTAACACTCGTGAATAACATATGCGCACATCAGCACACAAACAATCTCCACTCCCACACAGGCACAAACTAGGCTCCACCTACAAAATATCTCTCACCTCATCAAACACATGCCAGAGAGGGTGAAGGTGGTGAAATAAACCGTGGTAGGAGATCTTTTTTGTCACCCACACAACAGTTTTTGCCTCGCTATTCTGGGATGATGGCAGACGTCAGCTTGATGGCTCCAACAGGTTTATTAGAAATTCTAAACTTGGATGAACTGTTTTTTTTTTTTTTAAAGACATGAACCCCACTGGATGCATGAGTGTTTCTGTACAATAAATGGCACGCTTTCTGACAGATTTCAAAAGATCTTAAAAAGTTAACATTTCAGACTACAGCTGGGTATGTGTAACAGGAAAGCTCACGAAGTGTCCAAAATGGAAAGGATTCATCCACTGTGGAGAATAAACATGCATAGAACTTTATGCAGCGTGTTTATTAATCTCTCGTGACAGCTAAAACTTTATAACTTCCTCCCCCACTATGACAACCACCCTCTTTCTTGCAACTTTAAAAGAAGCCACCTTGGGAAAGTGGGATGCCCAACTTTGGATGTGAGATGTGATAGACGATACATTGTATTTCAGCATATAGACTGCAATCGCTCTTTATTCACACTGCATTTTTTGGAGTTTAAGTAACAAATAAAATAAATTCGCAAAGTGTAAATATGCAGTCATATGATTTCTCCTACCCATTTTCCTACGTGAATGAAAATGTCTCAACAATTAGTAGCTTGATTGCAGACAGACGTGTGTTTTACTAAGGATCATGTCATGTCTGTGCCTCCAGACTAAGGTTATGTTTTCTGTTTCCTGCCATCACCGCGAGTTGTACTTTTGATTCCCCATTCCCAGTATTGTTTCAGTACTAGCCGTGCATGGATTCAGCTGAATCAAACGTAGTTTGAGCCACCCTGTCTGGTCCGGGAAAGAAGATGCACTTGCAATTGGAGCAACTGACCACCTTCAGGCAGAAAGAGAGAGACGGATGACTGACAGGCATCTGTCCACCTGTTTCATCCACAGAAGCTCTATGGGGACTCCAACCACAAGCCACAGCCATCTCCTCTGTATGAGCTTATGTCGCCTATGTCATCTCCCACCTGACTTGTAAAAGTGGAGTGGAGCAGACCCTCATTCAGCATGTCAGCCGTGGCCAAGATACAGCACATGCTCTAATTAACCTTTCGCAGGGTAAGGGTCAAGGCTCACAGTATGCCATCGAGTCAGAAACCCTCGCTTCAGAGAGTGGCTGGAACCAGTAGGTGCCGTTCATTGCATTCCTCAATGGCCTCTTTAAACCCCTCAAAGACCAACTTGCTCTGGTTGATTAACCCCAGAGACCTGGATTCCCTCTTTCCTCTCAATATCAAGATTTCCCTACCTGTTGATTCCCAGATCATCTTGAACCGTTTCAGCCTGGGTTTGTCTGTTTAGCTTAGTCCTGAGTTCTATAAGAGCTTTTGCCTTTGCCAGTCATTTTTGGGAACCCTAACCAGGCCTTTCCTGCTTTTTCTGCTGACCTGTGTTGTGAATAAATGCTTTTGAGTCCCTGTTCCCAACAATATGTCAGCTCAGTTGTAATCACTGCAGTGACCTCTTATCTGAAGCCACCAACCAGCAAAAGTTTCTATTTGCCGAATACTTTGTGATCAGACATCAAATAAAGCCATTCCATCAACCTCAGCTGCTCACAAAGACCGAAAAAAAAAACCCACAACCAAAATAAGAAGTTACATCACGAAACTAATTGTGCGAAACCATTAAAAACGATTATAATCATTATATAGCATTGGAATAGCAGGCCTACAGAATCTACATACAACAAAGACGGTGATGATGTTGAGCTATTTGTTAATGTGGTTTCTTTTTGACCTAAACATTTCATTATGAGTCAACAGATTGCTGGAATAATCACTATTTTTCCAAAGGTGAAAACAAAGAGGCAGTGGGGAGATGGCTGTCTGTTTTCTGCAAACTATGAAAAAACTGATATAGTACCTTAATGCAAATGTACCATGGCTCTTCAGTGGCCAAGTGGCAGGTTGTTTTTCTGCTGAATTAATTGGTGATCTTGTAACCTCTGATTGCATGACAACATGCACTATCACACTGCGAGCAGGGCCTTGGCATGCATTAAGTGCTGTAGGCTCACCCACACACATAATTACTACAGTCAGTCTGTTGTATTCCATGCCATGAGTGGTTTTTCAGTGATGCAGCTTGAATTTGGAAAGAACATCCCTGTTGACTGGTTTATTTAATTCACATGGACAGCGGTAAAACCTAATGGGACTTCACACTGTGTTTCGACTAAACGGCAGGATTATGTGGAAATATAAATCTGAACATTTGCATCGCACAAAATTGAAGTTGAACTGAATTTGTGTAAATTGGTCACTGAACCTACAGATTCTTGTGAAATGTCAAGTGTGAGCGAAGCAAAATGTCAAAGAAAGAACCAAAAACGAACTGTCAAATGATAAATACTTGGAGAAACGGGGAATATAACAGTTAGTGTTAAATCATTGTGATTCGATTTGTTCTCCTCCAGTGACTTACTTCAGTCTCTCGTGACAACAAAGGACAAGAAGCAGCTGGTGACAGAAGAAATGCAGGCAGGATGAATACAAGACAGCAGAGTGTGCTTGTGTACTCGTGTGTCTCTCTACATCTATCACTGTGTGCGTTTTGAAACCCTGAGTGATCATTTAGCTTAGTCCTCATTTCACTGAGAGGTGAAACCTGGGTACGGAATATTATTGGGTACTGTAAATGCACTTTGTGCACCCCTCTTACCACAGTCTCTCGGCCAACTGGAGCAGAGAATACATATTCCAGCTGGAAGACAATCGCCAACGCCGGATGTTTGGTCAACTTGAGGTCAATGCTGCTGCGAAGACCCAGCACCTGAGGGGGGGGTGATGTTGCAGAGCTGAGGAGACAGAGAAGGCACACACATAATACAGGTGTATGTTATAACAGTGACAAAAGAAAAGTTATGATTGGAGATTAATTATTACTTATTTGTGTTGTTTATAAGTTATTAATATAGCAAATGATGACAATGCCTTACTAAAGTTTCCAGTCTTTTTTCTTTTTTTACAGTTTTATATTTTGATAAAAGAATTTTTTTTTTAAATCAATGTGTTGGAGGATTTACACTCGCTTGCTAAATGTTCCTTGGCAAGGACTGGCCTCCTGTGTGAGCAGTGGAACAGCACTCTCGGTATTCGTCATTCACAGTTTGCATACACCATAGGCGGGAGCATACTGTGGAGCGCTGGCATGTCATGAGGTAGGGCCGAGCGCCTTTTCTGGAGACTGGGAATTGCGTGCACTTCGGATTCTTGTTTTTTTTTTTCTTTTCTCTCTGCTCTCAGGAGGTACCAGGTAATGCACAAGCAATATAGTCTATTAGCCAAAAAAAAGAAGAAAAAAAACAACATAAATACTGCATACTGCTGTGTCATCATACTAAACCTCTTTCAAGCAAGCACTTTCCTTCAGTACAAAAACAGAAAAGTGCAGACTATGCTAAATAATCTAGGGCATTATTTGGATGATAATGGTAACTCGTGTTATTCATATACTACAGAAATTAAACACAGCTTGTTGGTTAACATCTGTGATGGTGTTGATTATGCATTTGCATTTGGGCACAATCTCCTTTGCTCGTAAAGGCACCGCTGTAATAGATCAGGAAATACATAACCTGGAAATCAGCTACTGCTTCATTTGACGTAGCAAACACAATACATTTAAATTCAGAAACACAGTAAAAATAGGAATTATCTTTCACCGTCAGTGGGTCATTAGCGTTTTGCACCACTGGTTTTGCAATTTTACCCCAAAAACGTCATCAGCTTGTATCATTATTAAGTGGAAAATATTCCAACTGATCAAAACTTAAATGAAGTTACTAACACAGTCAAAAAGTTCTGGAAGAATATCATGGAAGTCACGCTCTCATGCTTTAAATTTTAAAGGATTTGGATCACGTCATAAGTTGTAATGAGGTTGACCTCACAAACCCGAAAATATTTGATAGTGATTCCATCATTTTATTATTTCAATTTATATTTTTTGGCAGCAGCCCACCAGGCCCATTCTATTATGAGCAACACCCCACCCTGTGCGTTGTTGCCTCTGCCACTGAACAGTAATTGTGTGCACACCATTACCCGTTGTTAGGTATTCCACAAATAGTACAGTCAGAACAATGGCATTTCTTCTGACCTGTGGTGGCATGTATCCCCAAATTTCAAACATCCCTTCTCTATGTCATTCCGAAGCTCTTCAGATGTGGAAATATAATCTGCATTAAAGCATTACACCCATTCTATTCTCATCATATACTTGTGCAGCCTCTTATCATCAGCAGGCATTGCACACCTGCACAGTGCCACTGAAACAGACACAAAACATTTTTTAACCCAAAGCAGTTCTGCTCAAATGACTCACTGATGCGCCTTGACAACTCATTAAGTGAAACTGCTGGCTGTTGTTTTCTTATGCTGTTCACAACACGGTGAGAGGCTTACTTGCTCGCTCCATTTATCATAGGAAACACTTCCAATTATTTAAATGTCGTGCAATGGGATATTTGTGACAGCTGGTGTACCCTGAGAAAATTAATTACAACACATTAAGGAATGTGGCTATTTTACCACTAGTGCCCACCCAGAGGTGTCCAGAGGAATCAGCAGATGTATCTACAAGGCCATGATCTGATAAACTGTTATGTTACTGACACTGTTATTCTACAAGTAAATCTAAAAGGGGTTAGTTCATCTGGAGAATCAAAATGTATCATATGTGTAAATGTGACTGTGAATGGTTGTTTGTCTCTGTATAAAGGCGGGCGATGTGTCCAGGGTACGCCTTGCCTCTTACCCAAAGTCAGCTGGGATTGACTTCAGCTCCCCCCCATTACCATCAAGAAGATAAGCAGTAGATGATTGGATTTACGATCACGATAACGTGAGGTAATACCAGAGAGAGATTCTTTTTCAACGTTCTGTGGAGCTTATTTTTCAGTTGTGGTGGTCCTATCTCCTTGAATGGTGATAAAGTAGTAGGATGCACTGTAATGTATAGTGAGGCTATTTGTTGAGGGTAGAAGCCTCGATGGCTTGGGACAGGGTGTAAATCATGATGTGGGAGTTGGATTAGAACATGCAATGCTTTATCGGGTATATAGCATTTTATTCCTCAACCAAGGTCAGTGGACAACTTAGAAAGTCACAAACAAAAAAAAAACATGATGTATTTGTTCCCATAAGATCCATTTGGAAATGATTGTGTTATTTTAAATTTAGTTTTTGCACTCTATCTGTCTATCTGATGGAATCTGATGGCCACTTAACCACACAGATCATGAATGCAATGATATACTGTAAAATATTTCAGGAACCATTTACCCAATTAAACAGATAACGGCAAACATCATAACTAATAAGAGCTGACATGCTCTTATTACCTTATACATAGAAAGTGCTTTAATTAGCTCCATACCATGAGGTTTACATTTAAAGAGGGAAACAATAACAGATTGGTCCCCAGATTTATAGTATGTGAGAGGAGAGTGTGTATTGTGAAGGAAACCCAGATCAGTGCCTTCTAAGATGACAGTAGAGACAGACACTGAATATATGGGGAAAAACTGCATTCACATGTCTGTGACGGGCATGGGTCATCTGAAACATGTGGCACCAAAAAAAAAAACATAAAATCATTTAACTGGGTTTATGTGATGACTCAACGTCACAGCAGATGACTTCAGATCATTTGTGTAAACATAATGCAGACCACATGCCTAATAAAGCAGGAAACTATGGAGCAAATAGACACCAGGGAAGAATAAGACGCAACTGTGCCAGTTTCAGTTTTTCCATTTCTAATGAAATCCATACATACACTGGTCATTTGGTGATAATAGAATTATGCTCCACCATCTCCTGAAGCCCACAATCACAGACATACAGTAGATACACATGTGTTTCATCTGCTCACCTATCCTTGACCAGGGTGCTCTGTTTGATGGTGCTGTCTGCGCTCCCTCTGGCCCCTGAGGCCATGGGCTCTAGAACCACCACTTGGGGCTTTTCGAGGAAACACCAGCCATTGTGGACACCGACGTGAAGCCTCCTTTCCTGGATAACAACTGTTCTCAGTGTGCCGTCAAGTCCAGGCTGTTTCTGAGAATCAGAGGTACACAGGAGTTATCATGAAACCAAAAGAAAAAACTTTAATTCATCAGCAATGAAACGGACCACAAGTAACAAAAGCAATTTTGAAATTGTGAGGTGCAACATCTATTTTCCCCATTGAGCATATTAAGGTTAATGGTTTTGGCATAATGTGTTCAACAATCACTCACTCTATGGGCAATAAATACTTTGGTGTCGGCAGATACAGTATATTAAGATTCTTGAATGACTAACGAATGATTAAAATATGACCAAACAGGACAAGGAAAAGAAAGAACTTGATTTCGGATCATTAAAAAGCAAGTTAAAAGAACATGCACTATAATTAAGACCTCTCCGTACTTGAGGAAACAATCCTGCACTATTTCATGTCTTATTCCTTGTAGATCATTTTCTAAATATTTTATAATGACCAAGTCGAAAACTATCACAACACCATTTTTTTTTCTAAACCACAAAAAATCGAATTAAACAAACGTTAAAAAAAATGTTCCAGAGTTTTAATATATACTTTGATGTATCGCTTTGTTATAGTCTTTTATCGTTTCATTGCTGATTGCTGTCTTCTCTCTAACTTATTTGGTAGGGGTTAACATTCTGGTTTTTCTTACTAATAAAAAGGTTAGTATCTTTTTTCTTTACTAATACTTGATGTTATGAAAATCTGGCCAAGGTTCTTTTGTTATGACTTAGGGGAATTACAGGCCCAAAAAGCAGACTCGGTGTGATGGAGTGTAGGTCAGACTGTCTTTAATACAGGAGGAATATGAATGGTAAGGGACACACGCGCACACATGCACACACGCCTATCCTCACATACACACACAAAGACGGAGAGAGGAGGGGGTGAAAACAGGAGGTTGTTCTCATCCTGTTTATTGCCTTGCTATACTTTGCCTCTGGTTCCTTGGTTCTTTTATGGCCAACATGATTTTTATTCTTTTTCAAATTATATTATCTGTTTTAATTCTCAATCGTTACAAACCAAGAGTGCACGGGGGAACAGGCGCTGGTACACACCGTGCTGCTGCCCCCCTTGCTGCACAGCTGACCAACTCCTGTTCGACTCTTTTCCCCCCAATGTGCAGAGCCATGCAAAGCTCGCCTCTCATCCCACTCCTTCCCATCTGTATCACTTCACTCATTCCCCTCTCTCCATCGCATGTCTCACTCCCACTCTCTTTCGTTCCCTCCTTTCTTGTCATGCTCTCTTTCTCTCCCGCTCGCCGCTTAAAACCTTCTCCATATCCGCCCACACCTTCTCAATCAAATTAGCATACCAATTCATCTTTGGGTTTGTTTTTTTTTAAACAGTAGGAACAGGAGCAGCCTGGATGCTGCACAGCCCACATACACACCTCTGTTCGCTGCTGCTCACCTCATATTCACATCTCTGCTCTCCGTCCCTCTCTCTGTCCCCTTGTTCATCCTCCTGTTATTATCGCTCATTCTCCCACTTAAAAGCAGTCATATATCATATTTATCTGTGCTGATGTGGATGGAAGATTAGGGTTCTCCTCATAACCTTGAGTAATTCCTCTACTTGGGCCGCTCCCCTTAGAGACAATCTCCAGTGAAACCGCTACTCTTATCTTGGACTGCATTTGTGTCTATACTGTCTCGTGGGTTTTGTGTATTGAGTTTCAATTTACCTACAGTATAAGAGGATGTGTTGACTGTCTCATCCAAGGTTCTATGTGTAGTTTGTTTTGGATCGTGTCAGCTCTCATTTGGCTTTGGAGGTGTTACGTAACAGTCTTCCGGCTGGATTTCATAGGCTCAGGCTCCTTTCAATTAACATATTTGTACAAGTGCCAGGACTAAGATGTACCCTCACAGAGGAGGAAAAAACATCACACATTTAAATATGGGACTCGGCCAAATGCACCGTGCTTGCGTTGTGACAAACAGCGAAAGTAATTACTTATTACCAGAGAATAGCATCATACACTAAATCCATGTATGTGCACAGCATAGTAGAAAAAAAGCTACATCTCTATTAATGGAAACTGAACACAGAAACAAACACAGTGTCGTTGATGATTTACATATATACATTTGCACATTTACATATTGGGATTAACGCAGTGCTTTGGGTGACTGGATACTCTTGTTGATGGTATGTTATTTTACATCTCTTGTTGATGATATGATATATACAGTATACATTACCTGTTTTCAGGTAATGTATACTGTAAAGGTCGCTTTAATTGCCAAGCTTCTGTTTATTTGCGTTTTGCGAGGTCTGGCCCGTCCACTAACTGCGACTGGTTTCCATTCATCGTGAAACACGTCGGACCACCATACAATCATTTGTCCAAAGTGTGGCAGGTCTGATAGGACTGCTTGTGCTATGATGCACCCTTTATACAGTGTTCTTCATTTTTAGTTTCGCATTCATACTTCATATTGCTGTAACTGTACCACGTTTACAACTGTAAATTAGATGCAAGTTTTTTTTATTGTTATTTTTATTCTTTATTATTGTTTTCCTTTATTTTGCCATGTGTACATTCAGTGTATTGTATGTGCACTACTTTTTTTAATTATGTGTATAATTTATGTATGTAATTGTTATAATTATGTGTGCCAAGCATAATTTTATGTTAACTTACTTCTAAATCTTATTTTACTGGGCTGCATTGAATATACATGGTGTAAATTAGCTTTCTTAGCAAACTATTACATTGTCGTACGTTGACATCAAAAATGATATCCTTTTGTGTGAGTGGCAGTAAAAGTATAACAGAAGATTTGTAAATTATGTATCTGTAACAAAAATGGTTTCAATGACATCCAGATAATAACTAGTGTGTCCTACACAATCTGTCTACTCGCTCCTTTTTTTCTCTGCTGCAGTATGTACAACGGAAGATGGCAAAAAATTGTCTTTTGTTTGATTGGCCTGTTTCAAATGAAAATGAAATGAGAGACAGAGGGAAAAAAGTTCTTTATGGAGGAACATCAGTTAATGTGTTGCATTCTGTTCTCTGTATCCCTCTCCTCATTCCCATCCTCTGAGGTTCTCTTTCATTTATTTCATTGCTCTTTTTCTTACTCTGTCATTTTCTCTTTTTTCTACATCTCTTGCTCTCCAGCCTCTTTTTTTCTCCCTCTCGCCTCAGTCTGCTGCCGTCACAGATTTCTTCCTCCCTCGCCTGAAATATGAATATTTTAGAGCTAAGAAGCTTAAGGGGAACAATGAAATGGCCCCCAAGTTAAATTATACTCCATTTCACAGAAGAGGGAGTGATGAGTGCACTGGTGCCACAGCGAGAATGTGTCTTTCTCCTTTTCTCACACACTGTGAGAAAAAAAAAGCATATTGTGTTATATTTGTGATCTTACCCCAGATATTGCATCCACAATCACTAAACCGGCAGTATACACAATCAAAATGGCTCCCACAGCAATCATAACGTACACTGGACACCAAGTTTAGACAAACTGGAATTTCTTCAACGCTAACATGCTCCGATGTTGTTTGTATCATTACAGGAAAAGGAAGAAGGAGGTAAATTGGAACTAATTTACATGCTTTTGGGGGCATTGTTTTTAGAGCTGCATTGAATTGCGCTGTAAGAGAATTGTTGTTGCAATGTGCTTTTTTGTCTCCCAATTAGACAAGTCACCAGTGGGAGTCGTAAATGGGAAAACAAAACATTCTGCTTAATCATCCATTTCCTGTTGGAAAAAAAAACGAACTATAAACCGAGGAAAAAGTAACTGGAGCCAAGTGCATCACTGTTATCTATGATGGCTACTTCCATGGCCCTTAATGTCCGCAGTGCATCAAGGGCAAGCGAAAGCTGACTTTACACCACTACAGCCTTGAGGGCTAAAATGTTCCTTAAACTGCAAAACCCACTTTTCTAACCTGTCTGCAATTTCTAGAAAAAGAATATGACTAGATTGCTTTGAAATTTGTGTTGTGGATAAAGTGTCAAAGAGTAACTTGGGTGGAAAAACATATCTTATCGAGGAAAAAAAAACGTTCAGACTGTACATTTCTGTGGAGAGGTTTGTATCTGATGCCATTCAACATGAATGGTATAAACTCAGATACATGCTTGTTTTTTTATTGTGGAGAGTACATATTACCCCTTGCTTCATCTAAATTTCAACTCAAAAGAAGATGACAAAATACAGAGGCGGAGGATTATTTCCTCGCTTGAGTATTCCCTCCCGCAAGTGGCATTATCATTGTCAAATATGAAATTACCAACAAAGACTCTCTGAGATTCCATTTACCGGCCCTACTGCTGGGGGGGGTGATGGAGGGCAGAATGGTGAGGATGAAATATTAGTAAGCAAAACCGATTTGGCTGGGGACGCTGTCATTTGAAGAAAATGGAACTGCTGAAAAAGAAAAAAAGTCATTTAGAGCAAATTTAGAAATAATAGCAGTTGGGGGGGAGAAATGGGAAGCAGGCAGCAGCTGCCATATATTGCAGAGAATTAATGTAGATTTTCAGAGGAAGATAAATTAGTTTCTGAAGGTTATTTCTTTGTGCTCAAAGGACAGGAAATGGAGTAAGTCAGAGAGAGCAAGTTCTTTTTAATGGCTCCAACATGGCCATATGAAGCCCTTGACAGCAAAGAGGTCTTGACCCTATGAGAACTGATCAATGACAAGAACTTACTACTAATAATGCAGTGTGCCATACAACATAGTCTAATCCTTGGATTCATTGTTCAAAACAATAATACTACAACAGTGAACATTTCTCATCCTGGAAATCCACAATCCAAGTTTGAGAAACCTCTGTATCACTATTTAATAACCACAAGACTCTGAGGGACAGGTTTGCTCACAAAGAACAAGTTTTTACCATTAATCATCTCACCATGCGGGAGGGCGGAGGTATTATAAAGCAGCTGCTCAAAGGAGCAGCAGTCAAAGTTGCTGCTAGAACAGAGGTGAGAGACATAGTAACAGTTAAAGTGTGGGGATAACAATACAGGGGGTCCTCGAGTTACGACGGAGATCCGTTCCTGAGAATGTGTCGTAACTGAATTTCGACGCAAGTCGGAACATACATTCATAGGTAAGGTAGTTACAAAGTTGTGCCACTAGATGTCGCTATACCCTACAATAAAAGTTTACTGTGGTGAATTGCCTTTTGTCACAGTAGGAGATATCGCGAGTGTAATGAGCATTTCCTTTAGATTTCTGATATCAACCTTGTAGACCCTGTGTTGTGAATAAACCTACGGTATCGCCACGATCCCGAACCCATCTGTGTCCGTGTGCATCTCCTTACCGGCTGCCGCTGCACCCCCCGCCAGCCGTCCATTTCACATAAGTAAACACAAGGCAGAGTAGCCTAGCTGTGCTGTGGAGGTGCTGGAGAGCCGGCAGGCGCGCTGAGAGACAGAGAGAGCGCTCACCAACTAGTTCCCGTGCGAAGTCTGTACATATTTACGGGGCAAACCGCTTAAGCCGAAACAAGGAAGTTCACGGGAGATGTGTCGTAACCACATTTTCAAAGACGCCACCCTATAGTGCCATCATCATAAAAGTTTTACATGCTGTTCAGACTATGGGAGTAAACTCTCTGAAATCCTGAGGCCGTGCACAAACTCCCTCCGCATTTTCTACCTCCTGCAATAAAGGAAACCTGTGCACTTTATTTTATTCCATTCCATTTTATTTATTTCACCACTTATCACCAAATGCCCTACATTTGGGAGTACATTTTTTAAGAAATGGAGAAAAATGGCTTTAATATCCCCAAAACAAAGTCTGCAACATCTCAATTTACTTACTTACTATAAACCAAACTATTATATTATATAACTTGCAGGAGAATTTAGTTTCAGATGATGAAACACTAATAGATGCATTACCAGTTCTTTACAGGAAAGACAGCCATCAGAGATAAGTATAAACAAATTAATCATTACACGCCTTAGCTGACCGTGAACAACACATCTGCTCTGAGCCATTATCATCTCACTGAAGAAAAACGGTCCTCATCTTCATGTTTAAGAGTAGCACTTCTGACAGTGGTGCCAAAGCAGAGTTCAGCTCAAATACATTATCTCCAGAATAATTTGAAGGATCCTAATTACAACTTTTCTTTTTTATCCCGACAGCATAATTGATGATGTTCCCTCTCTTTCCTGATTATCCATATTATCTCACATTCTACCTGATTATCTGTTATGATCTGTTTGCCCACCATTACATTGCTATTTATTTGTGTGTGAGAGGACACAAACACAAAAACACATGGCATATAATTAGTGCCGCGTGTGTGTGTCTGTGTGACTGTTTACAGAACTATATCCTTGCGCATGTATGCAGGAAAGTCTGATTTATAACAACCGCAGTCATTCCTTAAGTCATTATGAAATTAATCTTGTAATAAAATGTAAAGACCTTTAAGCCAAGGTGAGATTTATTTATCCAAATATGAGGGTTTTATTACACACAGTTTATGGGGACAACAATTAGAGGTGAAACAGATAACCTGAAAAATCAAAGTGTCTTTTTTTGTATACTTCAAAATGAATCATCTTCTGGGTCTCTGTAAACATTGTTACTATACATTGTTTTTTAGCAATAAAAGGTTTTTTTTACGTTTTTTTTAATAATTATTGCAAATTGTTATGTGCAAATTCATAATACTCAGTTGGTGGCAAAGGCTAGCAATACAATATGAATGTACATCATGTTTATTCTTTTCAAAAATATGTCAAGGAAAAAAAACTAGCTTGTGGTGCTGGAACAGCTATAAAGAAAAAAAGAGCTAAGGGCACCTGAATTTGTTGACTTCTAACTTTTTCTTGAGTAAAAAATATTAGCTGCTGGTAAGGAAGTTGTGTTATTTTTTGTCAGTACTTTGTGAAATTAGCATGCAGTCTGTTGTATAAGGTAATAATTACAGATGGCAACTGTCACCTCAAGGGATGTGTGTCAGTGTATGAAGGAGCGAGTGAGAGCAGGGGAGTGTGAGAAAGGGAAAGCAGGTGAAGATGTCCCACATGAGCTGAAATAAGCCAATTACCAAGTGAGTTACACAGATGCTGCATATTTCACAAAAGCAATATGCTTTCCCTCCTGTGTTTGTCTCTCATGTGTCTCTTACAAAACTTCGCTTTTTCCGTCAACAGCCATGACACTGCCCTACACTGCAAGTTCATTACATTCATATTCGTCTTCTTGCAAAATCAAACCAGTCCACTTTTAGAGACTTCAGATCAGCCACAGTCCTGATTTTTGTTCATATCTCTGTCAAGACAAGCATCTGCGTCCTTGTGTGTATGTGTGCGTTTGTGTGTGTGTGTGCGTGTGCGTGTGTGTGTGTGTGTGTGTGTCTGTGTGTCTGTGTGTCTGTGTGTGTGTTGCTACCCACATAGTGGATGTTCAATCCCTCATATTGAGGGTGAGTCATCCATGGCAAGAAACATTGGCAGCATCATTAGCTTGCCACTCTCATCCACCCACTCCCTTACTCCTTAACAGATTTTAACTGGCACAGCGCTTCCACTGATGAATCACTGTTGCCCTACTGCTAAAACAACTCCTATAATTCACGACCAAAAATCTGAAGTCAAACACGGACTCATACCCCTCTGCCTACTTCCTATTTAGCTTCCTTCCATTTCATACCGACCAATGAGCACAACACATCGCGCTCACAAGCTCGTGCTACACTACCATGAGGATGTTGCACATTGTGGCACAGCTGCTTCCACTTGTAAAAGGAACTCCTAATGGTGCATCCACTCCAGCACTGGAATCCAACAGACGTCCAGCATCAAGAATAAGGCTGGTGTCAGTCTAATTTCTTATTCTCATCAGATTCCATATAAAGCAACACAGTCTTTTTTCTGACAACATTCTGACTCACTCTGGCCTTTCATGGGATTTGTTGACTAAAAAAAAAACAACAAACTTTTTTAATCATGGAAAATGAAATTAAGTTATTTTTCGGTTGTTAAGATGAATCTTTGGAAAGAAATTCTAACTCAGCTATTCATCACTACATTCACCATAACATTATATTCAAGAATTTTCGAGATCCTATCTAATATACATAATACAAATTCATTTGGTCAGATTATTTATTTATCTTTCACACTTTTATTTGACCAGTTTATTTTTTAACTTGCTTTAAACTATTTTGCTTTAAGGATTCAATTAGAGCACTGTTATCACCACTTACCCAGGCAAGTTAAGCATCATATTGAATAAGACTAGATTAAAGGGGGTAAGACTGCTTCTTTACTTACTGAAAGAGAATGCAAGCCTAAATTAACCTTAAAAAGGACAAGAATGTAGTGTGTCTAATAGTTTCACAGTTGCTGTACCTTTCTTTACTCATTTAACCACTGTTCATTGTCCTTCTTGTCTAACTCACAGCCTATAACCAGTCGCACTCTATTTCATCTAATTGCTCGATTGTCAGTCATTACAAAGACCTGCATTAAATAAATATTTGATGGGAGCCAAGTGCATTACGCCGCACTCCTTTTCACTGCAGCAGTTACAGTGGTTACAGGCCTATTTATGACAAGGGGAACATACTAGACTGAGTACATTCAAAGTGCAGCCAAACTCTAATTCACACTAAGTGTGTGATGCCTCCTGTTTTGGAACTGTTCGACCTCCTTTGTCTTCTTTATAGTGCCATGTCCACTGGGGCAGCCTAAGATTTCTTCTATTAGGACAAATTAAAACTTCCTGGAGCTTTATTTCAGTCCTTCTCCATCCATTAAATCAGCCTCAGGCGGTTTGTTCTGAGTGAGGCGTGGCATCGGTCCTCGCCTACTCCTCTCCCTCTCCTCCTCTTTATCATCTCTCGTTCCCCTCAGTCCCACAAGCCAATGTGTTCCACAATTTCTGACAAGATCTCAGTCTCTCCCCCCCACCAATATGACTAGACTTTAGTATAGATGTATAGGTGGATTGCTTTTATGGGTCATTTGAGGCGATACATCTTCTGGATTCACTCAAAAAGAAAGGTCAAAAGGTTCAAAAACCAAAGTGGAAATTTGCAACCAGCTTAGTACAGTGTGCTATGAAGTTATAAAAGGCAGCATTCCATAACACGTCACACGAGGAGCACAGCAACTAGGGCACTGGCTGTATAATATATGAAAAGGGGACTGTAAAAAGAAATACTAAAAATAGAAATACTTAAGGGGAGATTATGTGAGGACTGTATGTCAGACTAGAAGCCAGCGTAAAGGATTCGTCTCATGCTGCACTGCTACACTACGCCCCGTTCCTCCTCATCTTTGTCACTCCACTTCTGCCTCAATGCCATTTTAGGTACAGGCAAGTTAGGTTAAAATGACAAACGCACACACATTCACACAATGGTACAACCAAAGTTGGCGAGTGAGGTGTCAGCATCACTTCAGACAGCTTGATAACAATCCAGCTGGAGTCTCACTTTGAAAGGTTACACACACTCGCACACACTCTTTTTTTCTGTCTCTGTCTGTTTGTCTATCTCGCGCACACACACACACACACACTTTAATTAAAAGCTGCAATCAAGCTGCCTCCTGCATATATTAACACTTCTCGTAGATGTGACAATGTCGTCATAAAAGTTAGCTGAAGTTATAAAAGTCCGGAACATTTAACTCATCTGCGAAACCTAGGCTGGTTGTGAAGAGCTTCAAAGAGCATTTCATTATAAAACAGAAGTTGAAAATTAGTCATGCTAACACATTGCTGCACTGTAAAAGGAGGATAAATTCGTAATCCAATACAGCGTTTGTAGTTTTTTAGGTAAACGAGTGTGTATTCTGTCCATCAGCATATGTGTTTCCACAAGACGCTGCTATATACACAGTACATATGTACACATCTCTTAAAAAGACACATCTAACTGACATCGGCTCAACTGAGCAGATAAGTCCCATGCAATGTCATTGTAAATATTGCTCAACTATAATTGTACCTGTCAAATCAAGTTAAACTTGGTTCCCATACACTTTAAAGAGAGAAGAGAACACATAAGTTCCATTTAGTGCCTTGATTTGCAGCGACAGCTCAAAACACTACAAGAATGGAAAGTATAAGGCTAGAGAAAAATAATGTTGGTTGAGGTGTGTCAAGGCTTTCAGAGCCATTTTTAATTTAAATAGTGTAGTGAACCTACAGGAAAGACAGAAGGATCTGCCACTCCAATAAACCAGTTATCGGTTTTCACGTTGTGGCTTATTGGTTTATCTATTGAGATAAAGCAGCAAAACTGGATTATTCCTTCCCATACACCACAGTTCAAAGGCAAACTACTCAGCGTCCCACATACAGGAAAATATGCGGAATATTATCCACACAGAGGCGGTTTTCCTTTAATAAACTGTAGGAATCAATTTTGAAAACGTCTGTGCATTTTTTTTTTCTAGATCCGTCAACCTTCCCCGTGAGCAAGAAATGATTTACATCATAAGGCATAACTTTACTCACATATTCATGAAACAGAAGTAAAATAGTTTTACTATGAAAGTAGCGAATGAATGAACATGGAATCGTTTCTATTGCCTGGCATTAGAAACAGATTTTATGATGAATCTATTTCAACTGTATGCTAAGGACATGTAGGATCTTTCTTGTTTTGTCAATCACATACAGTAAAACATGAAAATAAGGGAAAGCTAATGAGTCCATTTGTATTGCTGAAAAGCTTACATGCAGCCAGTTGCACTTCTGCTGTCCCTAATGTGTCATATGCGTGAATGATCAGGGCTCTGTGTGTTAGGGAAGCCTGGACTCACTGTGTTATGGCAGTCAGCACTGATCAGCTCCAACAGCCGGCTCTCAAATCTCTCTAGGGACGGCTGAAGCGAGATGGTCAGTCTGTTCAGGGTGAAGGGCAGCATCTTGAGCAGCTGAGGCTTCAGCAGAGCATCTCCTGGTGATAGTGAAAACATGGCGTCAAACCATCAGCACGCCATGGTATTTACACAATCATGAAATATTCATGATATTTCAGAACCTTTCACGGTCATGAAAGTCTAAGCGATTGGACTCAGTGTGGAAGAAAAACAACTGAAAACACCCATCAAGTGCAATAAATATGTGAAGCGAGTTGTGACACACACACACACACATTTCCCTGTTATTCCTTGTCGTCTGCGTACTGTGCTATTTCCATGATGATTCTACTAAACGTGTTATCTTGAAGTGAGCTGAACTCCTACAAAGTGCCAGAGGGTAGGTTTCAGTTCAACCACTCTTTCCTGTCTGCCTCAACCTGGACCCTGGAGACAATCCACTACAAATGTTGCCCATAGAATTTATCTTCAGCACTTAACCTTTTGCTGCTGTTGTTGGATTTCTTACCCAACCTAAAGTTTCCTCTGTGGACGGCAATGTCAATCCACAGTATACTAATAACTGTCTGGAAGATTGATATTAAATATCTCAGCTGTACAGTATCCACCATGCCTAGAGAGGAATGATGAATCCTAAAAAAATTTAAAAAATCAATTAATTCATAAAAACCTGTTAAAGGCACTACTGTGTCATCAACATCATTTTATCTTTTTTTTTCTTTGCAAACAAGTTTAGTGCCATTAGTTTTTGCTTTACAGTTGTTTTTTTTTGACTTCCCACTAAATACAACCTGATACTGACGGGTTGTCTTGATAGCTTACGTGCAATAATGGGGGACAGTGGAAAATATTTTCTGTTTCTCAACTTGAAATATAACCAAGATTTTTTTTTCCAAAGGCAATGGTGAGTAAAAGAACATGGATGTGAAAGAGTCATAAGGAGGATGTAAATTTGCGTCAAGCACTGTAATGCGCAAAATATATTTTGCCAAGCATCATTTATTGTCATATTTCAACCACCTTCATGGAGATATCCAGCTAGGTGATAAAACCCAGCAACCTTCACACTTTGATTATAATTAGATTTGATTATGACTTTTCATAGAGGCAACAACCCCACTGATTTGTCGTAAACTATCTACTGCCAATCACTGGAATACATATGCGCTGTATCCCACACAGAACTATACTAGAGGTTGTGTCAAACACAAAATGTTTCCATACTCAGAATAAATAAAATGATAATAGTTTAAAGAAAGAGGTGAGAAAGCCCAAGAGGTCCACAATAACGTCTTTTAGAAATAAGAAAGAGAAAATATCTCTTCAAATGTAATGTAGCCATCAAGCGTTTCATTACAGCAGACGTCTTTGGAGCGCAGAATGCAGCATGAATATCAAGCCAGTGGCTGTGGTCTTAAAAGGCAGCTTAGGTCTACGCTGCTCACAGCCCCAGAACATGAAGAGGATTAGCCTGTTACCATACCTCCCACTGACTCCCAATGATTATAGCTTTGCACTGTCAGACTTCATTACATTCCCCCTTAGAAACTTACTTCCTAAGTACTGAAGACTTTTCAACTTCTGATAGAACCAAGTTTCCAAAAAAGGCCACTTCCAGTCTCTCAATGAAAGTGGAATTCATTCAGTGGAATCAATACATTATTAACCTGAGCTAAAGTGGGCATATGTCATATACATTTAGGTTACAGTTAGACTCAGTTAATAATAAAATCAGTGAAAATCCAAAATGTTTCCATACTGTGCAGTTACAGGAAACTAGATCTCCTTGTCCATTTGGTGTAAAATCTATAATCTTATGTACATTTTCCACAAAAATTTCAACTTTCACCATGTCTTGATTATGTCTAAATAACTGGCCAAAAAAGTGATCCAGACCTTTTACAAATTTTTCTGTTTTTTGGAGGATTAACTCTCATTCTGACCATTCAGTGGAAAGAACTTGAACAAACATCCTGTGCATGCTCTTTACTATTTATTATACTTATTATACTTATACTACATTACACTTTCCTAAGAGTTGTTTACCTGTTGGAGAAGCCGCAAGCCCAGGAATGTTCTCATCTCCCGATACAAGGACATTCTCTGGAAGGAGGTGCATCATGGAAACCATTGCAGGATGTCGTTTTATCACACAGTCCAATTGTGCACCATCAATAATCTTCAGGAGACTGCTATCTGCAAAAACAGACACATAACATGTGTATGTAGAATATTTCTCAACCAATACAGGAAGAATGCAAATGTGTTCAATCGGATATTTCACTTTTTCATTGACCCCGACACAGTCAGATATGTCATACATCTCCTTAGTGCACCATAGTCTAATGAAAGCAATGAGTCACCTGACAACACGACACCTATACCATGCAAACACTTCCATTTTTCAATATTCCATTTGGCTGATGGTGACCTGGATGCAATGTTCCATTACATTGGGAAAATCATTTTCTGGGTCGCAAACGAAATGGCTAACATTCAACCTGAAAACCTCCACCGGAAGAGCGGTGCAGCATAGATGAGGCAAACTGCATGAGCAATGAGGTGGATATTTTCATCTTTCAAGCAGGTCATCCAAAGACAAGTGACAATCAACAATGCCTTCCTTCAGCACAAGGCACAGACCCATTGAAAGGGTGGGCAATGCAGCGTTTGATGTGTTGCATGTGTTGGCTTCCTTCAAGCCTGAACAGCACCACAATCTTTCAGTCTGGCAGGTTTAATGATTGCACCTTCAACGCCATCTGTGACAATCAATACAAGTCACTCAATTCAGTCCCATGGGGTGTTTCAACAAGCTGACGGTGGACAATCTGATGATTAGTAGTCAGTGAAATGGAGGCAATGTTTGTGGGTTTCGAGATGGGTTCAGTAATTAATACAATAAACAGTGCTATAAGACAGCTATGCAGAACAACAACTGTACTACTACAATTTTTTTTTTCAATTTTAATCACACCTGCAAAAATTACTTTTTATTCTGGTCGCTGAGAACTAAGGATTATCAGGACAATAATCCTAAACACATCAAGTATAGTAGCAAAAACTGTTTTAATATTAAAAGTAATAGAATTGAAAGTATGGCGCACTGTGTGTACTAATCCTCACCTCTGTAAAAGCCTACTCATAGCTTGTTTACCTATTTAGGAGGTCAGGATGGAAGGTTTGAGAGGTTAGAGAATCCAATAATGACATCACTGTGACACATCACTCACTGACACCTCATGTCCTCTCATAGGTTGACAGGTGTCTGTTAACTATGACCACTAACCTCAACCATGCAGTTATGGTTTTAGAAGAACCTAAAACATACCTATTTATAAAAGTGCAAAATCAGAAAACATATTTTCTAAAAAGGTTGACTGCTGAATGCGTCTGCAAATTGGTTAGCAGCGGAACCATTGTTCATGCATCTTTAAAAACCTTTTTGGCTTTTTGAGCCATTACCTTCTCTCCCTTTATGTTATTCCGCACTTATTCCAAAATTTTAAGATCTGGGCTCTGAGGGGGCCAGACCATCTGTTGAAGGTCTCCTGGCTCGACACGTGGCTGAACATAGTTCTTAATGACCCTGCTGTGTGTGTTTGGTATCCAAATCTTGCTGCAGAATGAATTTGGGACCAATCACATGCCTCCCTGATGGCACTGTGTGATGGACAAAAATCTAATGAGCCTAAAACTTTTGAACAGAACTGTAGGTTGACAAATATTATAATAATATGATATTATTTCTAGGCTTTCTAGACACATACGGAAAATATGGGAGGTGATCTAAAAAGGATTATCTACACATAAGGGTCATTGACAAATAAAAACCTCTGAAAAGGTATTTTTAAAAAGTATTTTCAATATGGATGTAATGCATATTTTTTGACTTCAGAACAATGTGTTGTTCAAAATCCCATTTATTTAATATCTTTTCAAACAGTTTCAACTCATATATTTAACAGTATTTTTAACTTCACGACAAAAAAATGTCAGGTGGCGCAACCAAATATTTATAAAAATATATAGGTATTCCTAATATTTATTTTAAGATAAATCTTTGGCATCCCATAGGGTGTCTACACTAAGAACCACATTATTATTTCATGGTTGTATTTTGTTTGTACAATAATTTAACATGTTTTCATTGGGTAGGTCAGGTTTTTAGTATCGTTAGCATCTAATTTTACATTTAAAGACAGGAAAATAATTACACAAATACACAAGTTCATATATTCAGAACAATTTTTTTTCAGTCTCAACAGCTTTAAAACTATTGATATTACAAAAAAAGATTATCCAAAAGACTTGAAACATAAAATAATGCCAGAGTGTGATAAAGTGATAAATGTTTTGAATAGATTAAATTATTTTAAAAGAAAATAACAGATTTTATGATTAATCTATTTTGAACAAATTGTATGTTATGGACTTATAGGAGAATTATCTCAATAATATTGCACTTTTGTCAATAACATAAAATGTAAAAATTAGAGAGAGCAAATGAGTTTACAGGAAGGATGGGTACAGTGTTCATTTGTATTATTGAAAAACATCCATCTGTTCTTAGGGCAGAACGAGTAACTTTATCTGTACCCCCAATAGAAAAGGATGGAAAAGGAAAACAGATGATAGAGTCTAACTATGTGCCCCCCACTCCAACCAACCCATTCTTATCTCATCCCAGCCAAACCTTTTAACGTCTCCAATAGTTAACTTGCGACAAAAAGTGTTTAGGTCCAGAGCCAAAAATGGGAAATGGTTTGGGTAAATCCCTGAGGTTGCAGCACAGCTTCAACTGTTCTAAAAACATTTTCTCAGGAGAAACAACTTTCAATGGAACAAGACAGATGGGTATGAGAGGAAAAATCAAAAAGAACTTTGACAGAAATGCATGGCCAGGTGTCTGCAACTTTTTCATCATTTATTTCTTGTTATTCATTATGCATCAAGCTCTGGTTTTGGTCAGATGCTGTGCATAGATTAGAAAACTACCCCAAATTCTCCTCATGTCTCTGGTTTAATGCGTCAGAGTCAGCTGGCAAGAGATAAACCAAGCATACCAGGGAAGTTTGTGGGAAAAACAAAAAAGAAAATGGCTCAGCATCAGACAAACAAAGGCGGTGGTTTTGGGAGAAGGTTGAAAGAAGAACGAAAGAAAAACGAGATAAGTCATTTTTGACACAGGGGTTTACAGCCAACTTAGGCAATAATGAAAGATGGTGACTTTCTGGATTTGTTTCCTTCAACGTTTAGCGGAAAAGAGAAAAAAATAATGCAAGGAATCATCAGGAACAATTTAATTTTTTTTGCTCACACAGAGTCGCTATTTCATACATCTTATTGTAATAAACTGTTATTGTAGGAGGCCTAAATATTTCTCAAAAATAAAATTAAATATAAAAGTAGAAATTGTAGTTAGAATTACAATTATTCCCCACAAATCAGTGAAACAGCAGAAACGGCATAACTTAAAAAAATGGTTGTTGATGAAGTCAAAATTAAATTTTTTCCTCTCTATGACCCTGAAGTGGTACAGGCAAACATGGAGATATCAAAGTGGAAAAAAAAAGAACCACACAATGTTTGTTGGGAGTATAAAGCTCGCCCAAACGGCAATAAATATTGGTGTAGGTGGCAAAGTCAAACGCTTACTGGGTGGGATGCCTCAGAGACAGATGTGCAAGGAAAGATTCTGCCAAACACATTTGGTATATTAATGTTTACATTACATTGTTTTCGTTTGCACAGACTTCCTGTCCACCAACGAGGACGACCCTAATAAAGACCATAAGTCAGAAATCTAACGATAAAATATCTCAGAAAGCTGCAGATGTTGCTGGAGTTTTCATCTCTTCAAAAGGTATCCCCACATACGTATAAACAACTCGATATATTCATGTGAACACAATTAACCATCTGTCTGATCACTCGTCATGCTAAGAGTGCCACAGGGGAGCCCTCCATCCCTTCTTATTTAATCTTGTCTTCTCTCTGTTCCTTCCCATTTCTCCCTGTTGGCTCGGAGAAGAAGCTTAGCTCACACCACTGGGCCTCCTGATTCCCCTTCTGCTTGTTCCTGCCTCTCATATTTGCCTCCCATCCTTTAAGACCCTCAAAACACTTCCTGACTCCAGAGTGTGTGTGTGTGTGTGTGTGTGTGTGCACGCACAGCCATGGCAGAGAGCTCGGTAAGGCAGCAGAAATGTAACTGTAGTCATCTGTTTCCAAATGTATTTTGATGTAATTGCATAGTGTCACGGCAGCTCCATCCCTCCATGTCTTTTCTAGCATCTCCCTCCCCTGTTGGCCACCTAATTACCTGCCTGTGCTGTTGCCACATGAACCCATTTATCGTATACAGCCATGAATTCCTTTGCTGGCTTCCATATTGTCTTTGTATCACAGTTCACAATCTTGTAAGCAACCAATACCATGGTTGAGTCTGATGGCTAGGTTAAATAATCTATGTATAATATTAAATTATCTATGTATATAACACCTGTAATAGTGACTTAGTGACAACCTAGCCTTTGACCACAAACATTTAATCTGTTCCTTCTCAAGTCCAAGTAAAACATTTGCTCAAGATTTGAAACAAAATCCCATCAATTATTTACATCATTCTCTGCCAATAACACATTCATAGGAAAAGAATAACTATACAAAGCACACTTGCAGTGTGTAGCACTGCCACAAGTAGCACTGCCAGAATCCAGTCATCTGACATCTGAGGTCCAATTCCCACAAATAAGGGTAAGGGTCAAGTATGACATGTTTATTTGCAAGTACACCTTATATTCTCCATTTACCCAAGAGGAATCCAGTATCACCTTTGTGAAAGTGGTGCATATAACTGCCTTCCATGTGGTGGCAACGCACTATGTCCCCCCCTCTGCCCCCCCCTCTGCCCCCTTTTTCATTTCATCGTCTTTTACTGCATGTTGGGATGCAGCGAACAATCTCAGCGGAGTATAAAGCCAAAGACCATATTTTACCCGGCAAACACAGGATAGATACTATCCTACCTTGGTATTGCTAGGGATAGAAAACAATCGCTGGCCTTGGAATGGAAAACATGCTCCACTGAGTAAATGACAGCACCAAGGTTTGTTTGCTCTTGCCAGATAGGTTTATACAGTATGTGCACACTACACATCATAGGAGACACGAGGGGACAGACACAAGCTACAGCCTGCAAGTCAATATTACGCTCTTCTGACAAGTGTTTTAATATGATTTACAAAACCAACAAAATGTTTTCAAAGTTTGTAACAATGCCATATCTAAAAGCAGACTCATACTTCTCCATTATATTGTGCAATATTATAGCATCTTTGACACCAAGGATATATTACACAAGAGAGAAAGGTTGGGTGATAATACATAATATGAAAGAACCTGAGGGTAGACGCCAAAGAAGCGAGAGGGTATGAAGAGGTGTGGCTGTAATGGAATGGTTTTTGTTGTGAAGGGTCCTTAACAATATACTAGCCCTGAATTATTTTGGTTCTTTTGTTATTATTATTATTATTTGGTTCTTTATTAATACATGCTGGAGAATGAGTGGGGCAAGGGTGTAAAGCTGGTGGAGTTCATTGGAGTTAATTTTTTTTGTTCACTGGCAACTTAAGGCACTCAAGTTATGTTTTACAGCCTAAAGGTGGATGGTAATTATGTAACCTTAGACCTTTTAGCAAATCATTTTAACAGCGCTACCAATGCCAAAGTCTAAATATCTGCTTGATCTGTCTAAAGTGGAAATCACCATCACCAAAAAGGCACATATGTATGTGTAATGCACGTTCCTCGAGTACTAACTTTTACCCCAACGTAATTTGCAACACATCAGGAAAGAATATGGATATTATTTTTATCAGGAGCCACACTATCTTCAAAACAAATTCATGGAAACTGAATTATGTGGACTAAAAAAATCAGGCTCCTGGGTATAAGAAAATAAGGTGGTTATTTCACTACAGCACAAAGCAGCTTTACATTCTTGTTTCACTGCATACATTTCCACTCAAAATGATTCACATCAAGCTGCAGATCCAAGCACTGTGTCCCTGTCACAGCGGATGAGAATAAAAGTGACAGGAAGACAAAAAAGGGACTCTGACCATAAAAGAGCAACAGCTAGAGTGACAGCAGTGTAGGCTTTCATGCTGAAAAGCAAAGTTCTCCTAAACACCGGGCACACAGTTAATTATTCAGCAAGCATAAGAGTCCATTTGAGAAAAGGTTTTCTAATATTCATGTGACATGATAGCCAAGGCAGGAACTTGTACTCTCACAAGACATAGTGTTATTCATACTGTGAGGCACCACTCTGTTTTGTCATTAATAGCCTTGGTTTTAGGCCAAGCAAGGACATATCTAGACCAACCCAGACTTCAGTAGCAAACTACAAAAATTCAGCACCCTTAATTCTAAATTTCTGAACAGATGTTTTTCTACTAGTCAGAAATAAGTAATAGATTAAAATCCCTCCCCACAACAATTTACACACAACTCAGGATTATAGTCCCTTAACAGAAAGATATACATTTGTATTCATTCAATCCATCAATCATAAGTAAATAACTTTCTTCATTACCCACTGTATGATAATAGGTATGAATCAAGAGAGAGCTTGAGACTTAGATATGGTCAATTGCAAAACAAAAATAGCAACGAAGTAAACAGAAAAAAAATCTTCAAAGAAACACATGGAGAAGAAAATGGATAATAAAAATACATTAAACCTGGCTGTCCAGTAATACTTTAATTATAAGCCCACTAAGATGAGAAGGGTCTTGCCTGCTTCAGATAAGCAGCCTATACTCACTACTCTATGGCACATAGGTGCTTGTCTTTTTTCTCTCTTTTATATGAAAGTGATTTCTTTGACCCTGAATGATTTCTGTATTTGAAACTGCAGCATATGTCATAAAGTGGATGTGTTTGTTGATGTGACATGTGTTGAACTACAATGCAGTGTTACTTCAGGGACACTATACCACATATAGCTAATAAATGGATATGACATAAAAGTGTCCTTACAGTCAACTGTGTTCTTCATCAGGGGATGGAGGAGGACTCTTGGTGATCCATGGTGTAGGTTCAGCCTAGGAGATAAAGTGAAATCAGCATGACTCAAAAACGGAAGATCAATATGTTTCCCCTTTTACAAAAACATGGCTACTGTTCTGAAAATTTTAATTTCATTATCTCTAAAACTAGTAACTCTTAACCAACATAAACACTGACGACCTTCTCTAGATCCTGATTGGTGGCAGCAAAGCAATCCCTGGGCTCAGACTCATCAAACGTTATATGCTTTATATGCGTAACTAAATGACGTAACGATCTCTACCCTACAACAACAACACCTGTCTAAAACAATCTCTTCATGCTAAATAGCATTAATCCGTGATTGATGTAATTAAGACTGGTCTAATCACCTTCTGTCACCATCGACAGCCTGAGCCTCAGTCCTGTTGGTAAAAAGCTCCAGTACAGTGAAGCCTCTGCCCAGGGCCTGCTGGGAATTGTCTGGTCTGGGTAATAATGACACCACCTCCAGAACCGCTACCGTGCTCGGCAACCGCAGAGATGTATGGAAGTATAGGACCTAGGGAAACATAACATGGTGGGAAGAACCATTATTGGTCTTGTGTAGAAAGCAGCTTGGATTTCATTGATGAGACCTCAGAGGAGTCACTGCAGTAAGCGAAAGAATACGTATAGCAAGTTACCAGAAGATTAGTCGTTACTCAAAAAGTTTAACTTGATCATACCAAGCTATACGAAAGACCACATAATAAAACTGCATTTATCTCTAGTTTTCAGGCTGTTTCTATATATATCACAATCATAGATAGAGACTAATATTGAGTGTGTGGGTGTGTCTGCTGTTTTGTGTAAGACACAAGAGAATTCTTGGTTCTTTGGTATGGGAACTGCCATAGGTGTGATCAAATAGGTCAGCTCCAATCCCAACAGGTATGCTGGTGACAAACAGGTCAGGGGTCAGGCTACCACAGTCGACCAGCCCCCTTTAAATCATTCTAGATGTCCATGTCTATACAGGAAGAAAAATTGCTGATTACATAATGTACAGTAACTTACCATTCTTTCTCTAACTTTGTTTAGTGTTTTACTGTGGGAGGTATACACCTCTCCTGGATTGTGTCAGTCTCCAAGCCACAATCAATTATGAGTTAGGTAGAGAATGTCTCACAGAGCCTGGCATGTTCATCTCTCGCACTGCATGTCCTAGGGTTGGCCCAGAGACATCCGGCTAGTAAAACCTAATAAATGTGTGAGGCAAAGCCCAGCCTACTGCAGAACACATGTCCTGCACACCAAGAGGCTTAGTCCCAAAGCCCATATGACAAGTTGAGTACACTTTACCCCTTTTGCTTCAGAGATCATGACCTTCAGTAGCTGCAGAAAAAGAAAAGGGGTATGTCCACCACTGAGCAGTGAAAGGAACCTGAGCACCTGAAGTTCGGAAACTGTTCAAATGTGGGGGGAGACGAGGCCGAGGGTGCCTTGGGTGTACTAGAGCATCCACACTTTAGAAGTGCTTCTTGTCTGACAGGAAGGAAACCGGACAACATCTTTGCCTCTGACAGAGGTGACAGCATGGGCACAAGCATGATGCTGTAATCCACACCTGGACATGTGTCACAGTCCCTGATGTGATCAGTCCCAATACTCATTACTGACGCCATGCATCAGGCACAATCAGAACAAGACAACTCTTTCCAGCCAAAAAAAAAAGGAAAACCAATCTAGGAGAGCTACTGCCCTCCATTCAAAAGCCTGACACAAAAAGAGAGAGGGTTTATGTTTAAGCTCAGATATTCTGTACATTGTATGGGTTCTATCCAGCTCTTCATCCAGTTTATGTTAAAGCCAAGATGACAGTGTATTAGAATCCCTGACTGACTGCTCGTGTGATATGGGGCATGTCAAATAGTTGTCTATGTACAAGAATATCCTGACTCCACTGTTCTGTAACTGAGAGTGAGCTACCTCCACACACTTGCTGAAAATTTGCAGAGCTGCCAGCCCCAAAGTGATGGGAAGCCCTCACTTTAAGGAGGTATTCTTCCATTCAACATCTTTACGTTTGCCTGGAGAAATTGAAACGCATGTAAAAGAAAATACCCTATTTCACAGAGCAAAGGAAAATGAAAAAGAATCCTTAACATTCATCTAAATTTGATATTCTTCCCTTGCTGATGTCCCATCAACAATGATACGCAACAAGATGTTTAGGCTGAATGACAAACGGCAAATTTTCCACAATTGCAGTCACAATACACTCCCCTTGATGACTATTATATCTTATAAAGAGTGAAACCAGTGGTGTCATTCAACTGTGTGCCATTCATATTGCTAGTACGAATATAGTAAGGCATAATACCTGTTTGGTGAGTATGTGATATTAAAGACTCTAACAGGGAAGAGATGGGTTATACACCCCAGGTAAGGAGACAGTAGGATTATGTGGAGGAGTCTGACCTCACCAGAGACTTCAGAGGAAGACAACCAAGCCTTTTGGGAGCCTGTTTGTAGTCTGTGCCAGCTATGTGCTATTGTTAACAGACTCTGATGTGCCATTCAAATTGAAAACAAAAGCCTACCTATAGAAGAGCGGCACTGATGTACATGCACAAAGGCTGATTTTAAATAGATCACAAACGCGTCAAACGAAAAGAAACAACACAAGCTGACACAAGCTTCCTTTCTCTCGACATAGCATATTCATCTTAAGACCCAGATAGCAGTAATATATACACACACACACACACACACATACAGTATATATATATATATATAAAAAATTCAAAACCTCAGACACATTCCAGTTTTGTGCACATCAGTCTTCTATTCTGGGGTTTGGTGATTTTACTTCCAAACACAAACTCTGCTGAACACAAATGGAACATGTAGGGGGCAAAGATAGTTGTCAAGCCATGGTCTGATTTAGTTAAATGTCTGTTGCTTGTTTTTACATGTCCACTGGACTTTTCTTTACTCTCAACAGACGTTGAGATTCACAACACTGTGGTTCACAACCTTGTGCTGCTACAAAGTCTCCTGCTTTGTGTAACTACAGCTCTAATATAATATAATCGCGCGCATTTAGCTGTTAATGGACACGCTTTGGGCTTTTACAAAATCCCCTGCTGAAGGTGATTCAGCAGGCATGATTTAAGTGGATCTAAGGTCAACGGGACAGGGACAAACGAGAACACATTTTGTCAGTGTGAGCCAAGGAGACTGAATGGGATGAATAAAAGTGACTGGCGGCTGAGCAGGGAGGCTCTGAATTTGTAGGGAAACGTTCATCACAAAGTTTTCAAAGAAAGCTGTTTATGAAATCTTATTTGCCCTGATTTGACATTTCTTTATAAAAGGCATTTTTATATTTTCACCATTCCTCAGGTATTGAGCAACCATATTCAGACAGAGAGTCTAGTAAAACCAACAGTGTCAGAGCTGAGGATCGCTCATCATGAGATGCAAGTCATTTCGTACTTATAGACTAAAGCCTCATCATTGAATGAACTTCTCTTGACCCCACTCTAAGCTCGGCAAACACTTAACTTGGAAGACTGGTCCATATTTTATATTTTACATATATTTATTATGATGTTCATCAAGAGCCCCCAAAACCCCTCCTTCCTCACACACACACACACACACACACACACACACACACACACACACACACAAGGTAAAAAAGCAGAATTTCTATTGTATTCAAAATTGTCCTAGTCTCTGAGCAATTCAAATGTGGACATTGTTCATGAAGGATTTTCAATTCAACCGTTTCTTGTTCATCTGCCTTGCTGCCTTGATAAACCTCCAAATTGGTTAGGGTCCAATCTGCTAGGGGAAAAAAAACACAGTCCCTAAAGGAGCAAATACAATCCTTTCTTTGCATTGTAATAATTCAGATTCACTTACAGATTTAGTGAGCGCTCAAGGAAAAGCTACAAATTGTTACGAATTATGTGTCAAGTGTTTTTTTGTGTTACTTAAATTCAATCTCTGATAATGACTTGATTGAAGTATTTTCACAAACTATATTAATCTAAAATAGTTAAACAATACATTGCTAATTATGGAAATAAATAAATCTAAAATTAAAGTGTTCTCACATTAAAATGTTACGCACTGACATTTGCCTTAGTTTGTCTTAGCAAAGCTCCAAATTCTTACCATTAAAACACCAACAGAAATTTTAATTTAGCCAGTGTTATGGGATTCTGCTTCTTTCCAGTTCCAAGGGAGCAGTGGGAGTTATTACTGAGAAAACAGCAAGCTATGCCAGCAAACCTAGGCTCAGTGCATGTCAGACCTAATGAGAGTTTATTCACCACACTGACTGTCAACAGAATAAAGTAATACTCAATTCTTTATTCCTTCCCTCCACAACTTAAGAAAGCAGCAGTGGTCTGACATTAAAACATCCTCAGCACAGAGGCATATCATTTAAATTTACTGTCATCTACAGCTATGGGGATTTGACTGAGACCCCTTTGAAAGTATCTAAAAACTTCACTACGGCATTAATCAAGAATTAATCATCTTTTGAAAAATATAAACAAAGAAATTGTAATGGATTAATGGAGTTCCCTTACGGGGACATGCAATAATGAACCGCTCATGGAGCTGTAAGATTGCAAGAGCTGAAGTGAATTCTTCCTGCCCTCTCGAGGTGATCATTCAAATGATCAACTTGTGGGCAACTGGGTAAGCACTGAAGACGGAGGGCATTGCACAACACTGAGGCTGCAAATGAGCAGTGCTTGTGCATAGAGAGGTCCAGAGCACCAGGAGTGTAATTGACAGGGCCCTGTTGTTCGTCCCCTGGAGGCTACCCAAAAGAAAAGCAAACAGGGCATTTCCATTTAATCAACTCACAAACTGGGAAACTGGAAGCACTCGTGTCAGCTACCTGGGACTTAGATAATAGACCTGCTTCATGTGTCAGCATGGCTGAGTCAATTACATGTTAAACATGTACCCGTCTGTACGTAGGATGAATAAAGTTTGAAAGCAAAGAAAGCAAGCCTATGAAGCACAGGAACCCACAAGTAGGGCATGATGCATTACACACATACTGTATCTCTGAGCTACTCGTGTATAACAACCGTTTGTTGAATATGGTGTAAACAAAAAAGCGGTTACACAAGCTTTAGAACTCACAAAAACCCGAAGCCATAGCTAAGCTAGTGAAGTCACATAAATCTAAGAAAGGAAACAGGAAAATTCTTGGCAAGGGTTGTTTCGATACGAGTCTTGGCAGCACAGCCAAATGCCTGGCGATGGAGGCAAGGGAGAATGAGAGAGAACTGTAAGTCATTTGACAGTCACAGAATCAGCGGGTATCAGCATCACAGATCCTCTCGGTGTGAAATTCTATGACTGGCACAGACACGGGCGAGATGAGAAATGTGTGCGCATGATAAGGGAGGCAGAGAAAATGAAGAATTCAAGCTTTCTCATGGCCAGTAACGTCAGTGGATCACAGATGAGTATGCATGTGTGTGACAGTTGAAAGGAACAGACTGTTAACATGAATTCGTCACAGGTCAAAATATTCAAACCTTGCAGGAGAGTAAAACTGCCTGAAAACCAGACCCAACCAAAACAGACCACTGGACGGACAGAAGCTATTTTCATTAGACTGGAGACTCGTTAGACCTGAAACTACTTGCAAAAGTAATCCCCATTTAAGTCTACATATAAAATGTTGACAGCCCAAACCAAGTTCTAGCTTGGCTCCAGAACCCTAAGAACCGCTGTAAGAAAAAAAGGTAAGCAAACTCACCAAACTTTCCCTGAATGACACAGCAAATGTTAAATTAACTGCCACCGTGCAAAGGGAAACACAACTATGCCAGTAAGGCCCTGACTGCAGTGGAACTGAGCCCCACACAATTGGAGGAAGCTACGTCCCCTGTGGTGTGCAATGTGGCTAGAGTTAAAATAAAAAATGTGGTTTGATAAAAGTTTGTCATGAAGACATCATGGAAAGACAAAAGAAAAGAAAAAGAACAGGTGGGGGCCAAGGGAAAGCTGATCTATCAGCCAAAGAAGAGAGGACTGCAGCAATGACTGGAGAAACAGCCCAATTATGTGGTATTCCTCCAAGGAATGAGGGTGACAGTGATGTCATTTTTATCCAGCAGTGACTTCCACAGAGAAGTAATTCTCATCTTCTGCAGAAGTCCAACTGAGGCCATTTCAGACAAAAGCAAAACAGAGAAGAACATCTACCACAGCTAGTAACAATTCACCAACCACACCATATTTCCTTTGTTTTCATACTTACCTTCTGTCGGGTGAAAAACAAGCATCATTTCACTGTTCAGGTCTCCAGATACATAGTAAAATGTCAAGGATCCAGCAAAAATTCCTTATCTCTACCCATTTTGAGATAATGAAGTTACTCGCAAGTCGACCATGACACGCTGCCTCTGTGTCCATTATCTTGCAACTCTATATCAGTGACTGGTATCATGGCGGACCATCCTGCTCCATGCAGCAACATCAATTTTGGTGTCACAGCACCATGGAGTCGGTTCTCCTGTTGAGTCTTGTGCCCATAATCTCCAGATGATGTCATTCTCAATCAGAGGACTTTGTTTCCTGCCTAATTTGTTTCCTGTCAATGTCAAGCTAAGCAGAAACATTTAAAAACAAATCCTATTTGTCCTTTGAGTTATTGATCAAACGCCAGATGTGCGGATTCGAGCCGGATTCCAAGAAGTCTGAAAACATAATGCAAATGTCTAAAAGAAGTAACTACTCTCTTTCCCCACATTCTCTCTTGAAAGAGACAATAACGTTCCCGGTCCTTGTTTTTCGTGCCAGTGTTTCTGGTGTTCACTGTCTTGTCCCATACCCAACAACAAAATCCAAACATTCGTCATTGTACATGTCCAGCTTTGCAAATGACACATCTCAGTGTTTGCTTGGTAAAGTCTTTGTTTGTCAAATGCGTTCTGCTCTCCTGACTAAATCCTGTCTGAAATACCTCACAGGCCAATTGTGGGCACAGACTGTGAATGGTAGAGTTGTGTCACAATACAGGAGAAGTGCATGATATATACCACCTTGAAAGGAATCGGGATACACTTCCAGATTCAAAAAGGGAAATGTTGGAATTGACATGACACAGCTTGGAACAACAAGAGACGAGCAACAAGCACAAGACAGACAAAATAACTTTCTCTCTTTCTTTCCTTTGCTCCCTGCTCCACACATGTATATTGCCAACCCCATGAATGTGTGTGTGTGTGTGTGTGTGTGTGTGTGTGTGTGTGTGTGTGTGTGTGTGTGTGTGTGTGTGTGTCAGGACGATTCGGGGGGAAAAAAATGATGGAGTATGTGGTGATGGAGGAAGAATAGTCAAGTAAGAATCAACACATCTAACACCTTCTTCCTTGAGGCTCTCATCTCTCCCTACTGTCACCTCAGCAGTAGCTCCTGCTGCCCTTGAATTCCCTCGATCTCACACACACACACACAAACCTTCGATACATAGCTGTGTATTACCGGGTGTACCACTTCAGTGTGTAAAGCTGTTAAGCAGCAGCTGCTCCACTAGATGTTTGGTCTCCCCGGAGCTGAAATATTGATCAGTTCTCTGGCATAGCAGCGCAGCCTGTGCCGCAACCAGTCCCATGTATAATTGAAGTGTACATCTCTTAGTGTGGCATAGCAGTTGAGAGAGAAGGACTTAAGCACCAAGGTACGCTGAAGGGCTGTCTATGCTGCCGCCGCCGCAGCTCCTTTGTCTATCAATCATACGGTTTTTCATACAGGCAGGTGTTATAAGCTTATTACATTGACTCGGAAAGTCTCATAGAGTGTAAAAGAAAATAGGGAAAGTAAGACAGAACATAACAACCCAATTTAGGTTCATGTTTTACCATTGGCCATTTATCTCTGGATTTTAGCCGGCTGGGGGGACTGAAAGACAATTTGGGCCATTTTTGGTAAAAGAAAACATATATACTGTATATAAGGGAGAGGGTATAGGATGGTGTTACCAAATATTTTTCAAATATTGTCCTCCAATTTCATGCAAACGTTTAAGGAAAATATGACATGTTTTTTTTAAATAGTTAAATAGTTTTTTTAAATAGAACATTTCGGTGTTACTATATAATATATTATGATATATTAATACTAATATTTTTTAAAAATATTTTATTTAAGTATAGGGGTTATAATAAAACTAGAGTAACATTAGCCACAGTGGAGGAAATACAGTTACCAGTAAACATGTTTTGAACAACAAGAATTGAATGAGAAAAATAGCACATATAAACCGCTGACAGCTTTACAAGCAAGCCACAAATGAATGTCCTGAAGAAATGCTGAAGGAAGCTGAATACTGAATGCTACACGTGAGCCCATAATAACACAACTTGACAGTAGCAGAGCAAAAGCGTGTATCCTGATTAAATGTTTTAAACATATTGTGCTTTCAATTCAATAAGGATCTAATTACGATCTTGCACCAAGTATTTTCAAACCAAACAGTTAGGCGCTGTAATGGCTTTTAGTAATCCCTGTGGTGTTGCACATGTTTATGCCACGTGCCTTATACTGATGTACTGCATAATCTACAGTGCACTGATTATTCAAAGACAATGAGGTAAAACAAAATATCAGGAATGATATTCGTTACTCAACAGGTATGGATCTGCAGGGAATTAAGTTATTAATAAAGAAACCTAGAACTTTGATTTTTTTTTTCATTAATGCTGTGTACTTTCACAAAATTATCTTAATGGACAGATGTACAGCCACTGTTTTCCACTGTTGATAAGTAAAATAATTTTGATAGGTGAAGTGATGGATACAATTAACCTTTTATTGGAATTTGTTTTTGACAAAGTGGCAAAGTCTAGTACTGTACCAGCAGTAATCACTAGTAATCGCTTTTGGATTTTTATTTTTATATTATCCCTTTAAACCGAGTTTTCAATGCCTTTATTTACATGCTTACACTCTCAGTAGATGTATTTGTAAATTTTATAGGACGAATGAGAATCACATGTGCAATCATATGTGGTGGACTACTGTAAACACAGCACATAACAACCACAGACATACCAGACTACAAAGAAATGGTTTTCTTCGACGAAGCCATCTGAAGAGAGCTGAGAGGATGGAGGTCTTAACAGTAGCTTCTATACAGCACTGACAGCTTAAAATTGCCAACCTATCCTGCAATTTAAGCAGAAATATTTTAGGATGTGACGGCTGTCATTCATTGCTTCGAGCCATATGGTGAACCAGTGCGCTCTTTACAGTACAACTATTCAAGAAACAAAAGCAGAGGAATCGCATTGACTGATGTTCAAATGTTTTTCTATCAGTGAAGCACAGTCGTCTTCTGCTTTTCAGTCCTTTGACGTCATGTAATAAGACTACGAGTGTGTGTTTCTGGGTGTGTGTGTGTTTTTTTCATGTGAGTAAGTGAGAGAAAAAGAGAGAGGCAGCTGGTGTGTATAATGGTAAGTGATATTGTTTTTCTCTCACATGTGGGAATTTAAGATGCGTAATCCACTGCAGAGGTGCATTAATATAGGGTTTCAGTTTAAGAGTTTGTGTAAAGGTTTAGAAAAGTACAGGACAAAAAAAACATCCATTCGTCTATGTAACTCCTACTTATTTTAGGTACCTCTACCTACGTCATACCAACAATTATGGACCTGGAAAAACAGAGGTTGCTTGGACAGGAACAAAACATGGCCTTTTCTCCAAAGTCCAGCTGTCAGCCTGATTATGTTGCACATATGAGAAGAAACAACTGGCTCTTTATGCAGGCAGGGAATTCAAATGGAGTGATCACAGCGAGAGACAATACAGAAAGATGCACATTTCTCTCTAACCCCTCCAGTCCCTCAACTTTTGCACTGTCAGTAGCACAACATTGCCCTCTACTGCCCAACGCTTCAGTCTCCACTGAGACTGAATCCAACACAAAGAGGCATTCTGTAGAAATCTTAACAACAATCTAAGGCATGATGTGAGAAAAGCAGCAACAACAAAGAAACCGTGAGTGAGTGAGTGTGAGAATAAAAGAAAATGACATTAATCAACAGGCTGTGAACATACACAGAACTTCATAGCTATTACTAAATTATCAAAACAAAAAAAAAACAAATAAAGGGAATGTACACTGAAATTATTGAAAATACCTGAAATTTTCTTGGTATCGAAGCAAACAGACAACCGAAAGCCAAGATTGTCAGTGCAGATTTGTCACTGTTTGGCCATAACTTGCTACATTCCACACATGAAAGCAGCCATGAACTGCTATGAAGACCACTGAGGCACTGACAAACACATCAAATTGACATGAAAAAGCATGTCCTACTTTCAAAATAAGAGTTTAGGAAATCAGACTTGATAGCTCATAAAAAAACTCATCAAGTGTCATAGGCAAAAAAAGCAAGACATTTTAAAGACATCTTTGCCTTTGCCAGGGGAGAAGGAAATGCAGATACAAAGGACAAAAATAGATCTAGTACGAGTGCTCTCTTTCGCTCTTTAATCACTTTGCATCTTTGCGTTTCACTACATATTAAACCCAATCCATCATGGCTGAATGGGGGGAGGTGGGGGCCTTGCAATTTCCACTGCTCTCCTGTAACTCTGGAGATGATCCCCCTCCTGACATTATTTGGATATCAAACAGCAATTTGCCACTCATAAACACCAGCATAAACGCGAGTGCATCGGGCCAAATCCAATAAAATAGCTGGTGCAGCTCTTGCGGCATGACACAGAGAGGGCCAGGGCCACTTTATCACCCTGATAGGATATGATGTGGTTTATATTATTACGCTGGATGGGTAATAGGATTTGGATGCTTATTGGGATACCAACTGGGTTTGAATTCCAGGCTACGACTATAACGGCAGATCAAAGTAAGGGCATACACTGCAAAAGACTGTGCGATCAAAATAACATGAGGCAGGGGAAAGGGAAGAAAATAGATGGTGACAGAACTGGAAATGTGCCATAGCTGAGACTCACGGGTATTGCTTTAAAAAAGATTTATGCAACACTCTGCATTGAACAGCAAGATACAGCTTGGGGTATTCCTTCCAGTAAAAAGTGTTTCTCCAAACTTCTTGAATCTCTCTATGTGATAATACTACATTAGGGTACATTTTGTTCATTTGGCCTGCTTCTGCCAGCGAGAGGATCAATGTCAAAGTCATGTAATAGCAGGAATAAGAGTCTTGAACAAATTGATGCCAAGACCCTGCCATCAGTGGGTTGCCTTTCTGGCTCTTGATTGTCATAGGTGGAGGCAGGACAATAGATCTTAAATGAAAGATGGCTGCCAAATATAGTGAATTAATGCAAATGAAATGGTTCTTTCATTTTTTTCCCTCCTTTTCAGAGAACAATGTCTAACTAATTTTACTGTTTCCTGTTGCAAAACAGCTGACTAGTTATTTTATATTGTATGGTATAGACTTTATTTGGCTGCTTTTTTCTGGGTCCCAACTGCATTCTCCAAAACTGTATTCAAGCCGACAGTGGAATTTTCCAGTCAGGCTCAAGATTTTGTTACCTAAGTCACAGACCAGTCAACTTCTGAATTCAGGAAAAAAAATCCTGAGTCAAAGTTCCAGTCAGCATAGTAGTGTTTAGACTATATTCTAGATTTGAGACATTTGATGTCTTTTGCGAATTAAAGGGCTGTGCACTATACCCACTCCAAACACAGCAGATGGCTGAAAAAGGTGGAAGTTAGATAAGGCTCTCAATCTCAAACAGGAACCTGGTTCTGCAGTTCTTGTCAACTGAAGCTGGTTGCTTTTCACATTAGCATACATCACAACATAAAATGGGAAAAGGAATTTCCTTTGAAATTCATAAATTCAAGACGACTGCCTGATCTGGTGTAATACAAATAGAATAAAGCAGCCATACTAGAAATTGGCAATTAAACAACTAAAACATGTGATGTACCATGTGATCTGATGCCAAAAAACACAAAAGCATAATTTACAAGGGTGGTGCTACAAGTTGGCCGAGTTAGATCTAATTTCCACACATTGAACTAAAAAGGTCAGGACTTCACAGTGAGGCATGGAGAGCTGCTTGAACTCCAGCTTCACTTATTGTACAAGAAACAAGTAAGGATCGACATGAAGGACCAGATGGTACCAACTAAACAAAAGAGATCCTTTCAAGATGAATGGATACCATGAAGATGATCTGCGGCATATTCAAACATCAGTGGTGTACATTCTGTCTTTTGTATCACAAGTCATTTGTTGCAGTCACATTCTCTTTTGAATTTCCAGAAGTAATAGGAAATTTCATCATCAAAGCATCACATATTTTGACTTCCTTTGTCTAATGATCATTTCAGAGGAGAGAGGGTTTAAAGAACAATGGTTGGGGAAACTACTAAAATAGAAGGACTAGTACAGCAAATTGAAACTGAAGTTTTCTGCTAAATTAGATCCCCACATTTCAGTGGAACTGCATAGGACTGCAGGGAAACTTTGTCCACTCTGACTGCTGATAAAGTATATTTCAATTCAAATCTCAAGTCACTCAACTTGTAAGCCTTAATAATTTTTTGTCCAGCGGAGCTCAACCACAGCTGAACGATTCACAATCTTACCACACATAAGTACATGTAATGCAAAAAAGGCCTCAGTGATTGGAGTTGATGTTTATAATGAATCCTGTCAGTGCTTTCAGGCCAATGCAATGCATTAAGCAGAGGTTTAACACAAAGAACATGGTGCTAAAAGTGGTGAAATAAGGTAGCAAAACTCTAAATATACAGGAAAGCGACATTCTACAAAGTTATAGTTTCTGCTGTAACCATCAATTCTTTTCTTATACACATTTGCCAATACCTTTACATTTGATCGGTGAATAGATTAGGATATAAAGTATCAAATAATGCCCACATAATTCCATCAATCCTGCAATACATTTTGCAGCAAAAGTCAGAATTCAGAGGGTGGCAGTGATACAAAGACATGATGCCAGTAACCTCAGTTTGAGACGATTTAAACTTATGGGAGTTGGATTGAAGAAAGTAATTGCAGTAGTTCAGGAGATGAAGGTATGAAAATAGTCTGTGCAGGTAGTATCAGTAATAAGAGAGACAGAGGGAGAAGAGAACAGTAACACTATGACACTGTTGGGTAAACGAACACATGATGAAAAAAGTAAGATTGGTATATAGAAAACAGAGAGAGAGAGTTTCAGATCATTCTCAAATTTAAACCAGGACATTACATATTTGGCTGTATATCTGATTCCAAATTGACAGATGACAGCACTTATGACAGTGACAGAAAGCAAAGCAGTTGGGGAAAACAGTGTACGAGGTGTGATACAGAGAATTCCCCCAGGACAAAATTTGGGGGAAGTGAGGAAAAAATGATCAAAGGAGGAAAGGTATCAGATAAGGAAAAAAATCAGATGACTGCAAGCCTCTGGAAATGTCCAGAAAGTGGACAACCCATCAGTGTCATGGCCACATTGCTGCAATGTCCAAGGGAAAACAGGTGTGGAGAGATGTGGGGGTTGACCATACATATAGAGAATGTGGCAATAACGCTACGGTTGTGTTGTAACTGGGGGAAATCACACAGCAGCATATGGAGGATGCATAGTGAGGAAACAGACAAGTAATATACTGGAACATATTACGTTGGCAATGTTTCAAATCAGTAAGCAGGAGTGATTGGTAGCTGTCTGGATGTTCTATGCATTCAGGGTTTCCATGTTTTCATCCTCCATAAAATGTCAGTTATTGCTTTATGTACTGACACTGTGAAATGAAATTACATATATCATTATAGAAGACTTTCACTTGTATTGCCATATCATGATGGCAGATCACCATCAACCGGATTTGATCAAAGGCAATAAGGTGAGTTTGAGTGATAAACAAAGGGATTCCTTTTCAAGAACATCAACAAGATTTATCTAAAAACGTGTAAGTATATCAACTTTTTAACTCTATGAAACTAACTAAACATTTAAACCTTTTAACTCTATGAAACTCAATGAATATTTCGTCATTTGTGGCAACTGATTACTAATTGTGTCAGTAGCTGGAACATACTTGAACCGCAGCAATTATCTACATAACAACTTCAAGTTGCTGCATCACATGAAAAAGATGCTGTTACTTAACTTGCAGAGTGAGATACTGGACTGGGACACTTATAATAAGGGACTTGTCGGATGCAACTGCAATCAGGCACATGCAATCAGAGCAGTTTGTAACTTACTGTTTGGGCTGACACATTGATCATGATTGCAGCATAACACATCCCCATCATCAATGCTCGTTTAGCTGCGAGCGGTGGCGCTTTTGAGTGGATTCTAATTAAATAATGACTGTGCTAAATTAAAGAATATTTTTGCCCGAGTGGGCACTATATATAGTACATACTCATCAATCCACTGCTTATAAAATCAACCTTTTATTATGGAGTCTACAGGCCGAACAAATCACAGTATGGTGCCCTCTAAAAGAGCCTTATTTATGTAGAAGACCTGTCCAAATGTAGCTACCTCATTGAAGGTTATCTTGTTATTTTTCATCGTCTGAGGTGGACACCTCCACGTTTTCCCAAAGAAGTGCTGGTGATTTTGGTCAAACAGGGTCACTCGCAGCTGGTAGCTGGTCAAGTCCTGTTCCACCTCTGGCATCTCCAGTGACTAAAACAGAAAGATAGTCATTTTTAGGGAAATCACAATTTGCAAACGTTGTCTTTTGCATATATTACACCAATTATCACTCTATACAAGGGTTGGGGTCAGTAACATTGTTCACTGATTTTTTTGTGTGTGATTATTTTTAACTGTGCTTACACCCACATTTTGTAGATACGACTTTCATTATACGTCTGATAAATGTTTTGGTTTTTCCCAAACAGGAAGTTCAGACTGTGTAGGCTCCTCTCAGCTACTTAAAATCAACACATACATGTATTGTAATTGTGCTTAAACGCCACGATTTTTTTTTGCATTTAGCAAAACTGTTACATCTACACCTCCACCCTGCTTTGACCGTTAGCTGCGTTAGCTGTCACCTGCGGTAGGTGAGCTGCTGTTAGCCGGCTGAGGCTGAGCTGGAAGCCGCTGGAGTGGGTGAAGTGGCTTTCCACGGCCGAGCGGACTGTCTGTGTGGGTGGTGGAAGCGACCGGTTTCTCTCAAACACTTCTCTCCAGCCGCCCGCCATATTAGATATGTCCTCAGTTTTCACCATGTTAATTAATTAGTTTAAAATTAGCATTAGGACGAGGAAGAAAAAAGCAACATAGCAACAGAGTTGATATAGTTAATAATATTCTTTCTACCCGTTCAGATTTTCAAACACGCGGTCGCCATATTGAAATTGGACTATACCATTCTGTGCAGAGGTGTTTATCAAGTACATCAGTGATTTCATCGGAATAACGCAAGAGCAAAAATAGCATAATAGCATAAATAGGAGAAGAAATATACACAAAAATGACATATATGTAAGTAAATGTTATTGTTCAAGCCAGAATCAGTAAACAGGATGATGACAAAATGTCACCTTTAGCCCTCTAAACCTTTCACTTGGTATTTTCCAATAATATGCCTCAACAGTTGCTATGGTAATGTCCACGTTGCCATGCGGGTCTTTCTACCATAAGAAATACAGGGAAAACGAAAAAAACGATTAGATTATATCGTGGGGGATAAAACTATTATGCATTGTGTTTGTATTTGCTGTAACATCTATGTTGTGGAACAAGATGTTAGTATGTAATGGGCAAACTGTTAGACACTATCAGATACAGACACTATTATCAAGCCCGCTGATTCTTCTGCACTCGTCTCATCTTTAGACATACAACATACGTAAACACGAGCAAGTCTATTGCAAAAGAAGCAATATCATTCAGTCCAGTCAATATATTTTGTCACTTTCATTTACACTGTTCACTTTCATATCAAAATTTTAGAAAATAATGATTCTGTGTGTGTTTTACATTATATTTCTATGTGTTATTTTTTATCTTAACACTCTCTGGATGCAAATATGGCGCACCAGAGATGGTAGTTGTATTTTTCATTTTGTGCATTTTATCGCATTACCATTACGATATTCTGACTTTTATTTACGGTGAGGATAACAAGTGGGAAATCGAAGCAAGCAAAGACAACAGAGGAGGACTGGCAACCACTAGACGGCAGCGGCACACAACCGCCGCGCGTCTGCAATCTCAAGAGGAAGAGGAAGCGGTAGGTACAAAACGGAAAGGCAGCGATGTTTGGGTTCTTCAGGAAAAGTATACCGGTGAAAATAAGGAGTTGTAGTGGAAACAAAAAATATGGAGTTGCAGCCAAGGATTTGAAAGAGTTGCTTAAAAAAGGCTGCAAATTATTGCAGGTGAGTGCGTCTGTTTTTGACAGCTGGGCCGCGCGTCCCTGTTTGTGTTCAGCGGCGATACGGTGAAAAATAATAAGGAAGAATAAAGGTAAACATTGCTGGTGAAAAGTAAACAGAGTCGCTGCATGTAGCGTCAACAGAACCAGCTATTGTTGCCGGAAGCCGATTTTCAGTTTTAGTTCACGTGCTCCATAAACATGGCTGGTTGCGTCGCTAAGGTCAGGATTGTGTCTTCTTCACCAAGGACACGATATGATGACGGTATCTCCCATGTGAGAAACCAATTCATAAATGAATAAATACATTCATTTTCGTTTTATGTATTGGAGCACACAGTTTCCAGATTAGCTGGCATAACACACAAATACAATTAAAGTTCATATTGAGGTCAGACAAGAAAATATTGACAGGCCTCCTCCACTGCACCGTGAAAAGGGTGTGTTGAATGCTGAATTCCCTTTAAGCAGTCAGGCAGCATTCCACCTAACAAAAACAAGATATGCTATACTGTATATCCCTGTATTCAATCATCACATGTCTCTAGATTGTCTGCACGTTTGGTAAAAATGTCAGTGCTGGACGGTTTTGCTGTACACTTTTTTGTTCGGAAATATAAGTCAAAATATTCTCAGTGGTCACAATGCCTGACATTGATTAAAAACACAACGCGTAAAATTGTATGTATAACTATACAGAATCGACGCTTTTGATCAAATGGGAAATTTAAGTGTACTGTATTTGAATTGAAATAACATCTGTTTGTGTTATTGTCTTATTGTCATGTCTTCCATGTTCCAGTTGCCCGTGTCTGGTGTACATGTATGTTTGTATTCTGATGGGACAAAAGTGACTGAAGAATTCTTCCTGACTCTGCCTGACCACACTGAACTGGTTTTGCTCTCCGGAGAGCAGACTTGGGGGGGAGGTAGGTGAAATGACACTGTCAGACACCATATAGAAAAATATGAATGTGCATGTTCTCTAAGATTAGGGTAAATGTTGTGGCCTAAGTCTCCTGTTCGTTTCATTTTAGCTGTGGATGACATCGGTCATTTGCTGAAAACAGACAAACACGCTGACGGCCTCATTGAAGCAGCAAAGGAGCTTCTTTTTAACGAACAGTCACCTAAGAGACGTAAAATCCTGACTGACCTCCTGCTGAACCTGGAGGACAGATCTGAACTGGAGAGCAGAGAGGAGGATGAAGAGTGGTTCACAGGTACGCAGTCACTGCTGCTTCGCTGGTAGGCCGGTGCAGCAATATATTGATGCCTCATTGACAAAATACCGTAATATATAATCAGTTTTTCATTCAAACAAGAAAATGTTGTTGATTTATATGTTTCTGATTTTAGCTTTTTCTGCCCATCGTTGCCAGTACACAAACCTCCTTGAGTTGTTGCCATGTTGTTTTTTTCTAAATGTTTAAATTATATTTAGGGTATGCAAAAACATGCTCTATCGAATTAACAGTTTGATTGTAGTGCCACTGTGGATTTGCTGCGGTGTCACACCTAAAAAAAGAACTTTCTATTTCTGTCTAATTTCAAATGGTTTACTTTCCAGTAAAACGAGTTACTGCTCTCTGGGTACTTTTTCACCATCCATGACGCATGTCACATTTGCTTTGCTGAAATGTAACTGCAAATCACAGAAATGCCAAGATGGATGATGGGTATGTGAAAAACACTATGGTATTTGAAAAGCATCATTTGTCATGTCATTTCATTACCTGCACTGAAACCTGACCCTCACGAAGTCCCTATATCTAACATTTCTTATCTTATATATATCATATTCTAAACATTGTCTTATTATAAATTTATTTGTTTGTGTAACTGATGACCAAAAAGGCTTTTTAAAAAATCTAAAATTATGCCTCGTTTTGTTAATAATACATTTAAATTAAATTATAATATATATTCAGCCTCAGAGTGATTTTATAATTGGTACAATATGAAGCAGCTAAGGAAACAAATGTATGTGTCCTGTACACATTTTCCACTAGAAGAAAACACTGACTAAATTGATCTGTAGTTGAGCTTGTTGTTAAGCTGCGTCTCATTTCAGGTATCGATGCTCGCTTCAAGACAAAGTCTGCCTACATGAAGTTCAACTGTGAAAGCAGAATACGAGGTTACATGAAGGAGGTCGGTCTGCAAACAGGGAAACCAGCTGATGCTCAGCTGTGTATGTCAGCCACCAAGGACTAGTCTGCCATAGTATCTGACTGCTTGTCCTTTTTGTTTGGTCCTCGTTGTCAGGTGGACGAGGCCATCAAAACCACCCAGCAAGCTAAACTCAGGGCAGAGTTCTTGAAAGCATCCAAGTGCCTGGCAGAAATGCTAAAAGCAGCCAGATACAATGGCTGTTACTTCGACAGGACTGAAAAGGAGCCATATCGCCTTTGCACTCAGGAAGGATGGTTTACCTGCCAGGTATCAGATGATTTGACAGAGCTGATTGAATATATAATAGTCTACCATGTCAGCAGTGGTCTGTCAAAACTGTCAAATGATTCTGAAAAGACCTTTAGCAGATTTTGAACATACTGCCACACTTGTGACACACTTCTTGTTCTTTGATGCCCCCTCCAGGGACCATTTGACCAGGATGCGTGCCCCTCCCTCCACTCCATCAACCCCTACGGCAGCCGAGAGAGTAGGATCGTCTTCAGCACGTGGAATCTGGACCACAGGTTTGACACTTTGAGCAGAGTTCAAGGCAACAAAAAACAAAAACTTTTTATTGTCACAAAAGGACAGCCCAGTTTCATGCTGCCTGTGACTGCCATTTTTAACATGAGTCATCAGAAGAGGACACATACCCCATTATTATTTCCCTCTGTGATTTAAAAAACAACACTCACTACTCACAAAGTTAAATATTTATATAATGTTTAGTAGTTTTACTTTTTTCGTGAGCAGGTGCTAAGCTTTGATGGAAGTCTGAATTTACCCAATGTAACTTAGTGCATGTAACTAAGATAGTACTCAGCTTGGCCCTGATGACTAATGAACCAGTGATTTACTAGTGTCTGACACAGACTCCATGCTACCTGATGCTTCTTACCAGGATGTGAGCTAGTTTAAGAACAAACGTGGCATTTCTTCATTACCCTCTGTTCAGGATAGAGAAGAAGAGGACGATCATTCCTACTCTGCAAGAAACTCTAAAAACGCACAAGACTGCAGACATCAACCTGACCTACTTCTTCCACCTGCTGTTCACCAGGGAAAACCTGAAGCTGGTTCACATTGTGTGCCACAAGAAAGGGGCTCACAACCTGTTGTGTGACACCAGAAAGGTTTTACGAAAAGCCAGTAACAAAGCTAAGGGGAAGAAGATGCGTTTGATATAAATAATGTTTGTAAAAAATGTTTATGAGCTGTGACAACACAACGTTAACATGATAAATTCAGTGAATAATGATCTCAGTTACATAATTATCTCAGGTACATGCAACAACACACATCAACAAAGCAACTTAACCTTTTTACCCATTTTAACTATTATCCTGCTTTTTGAAACAGGGCTCTCTGCTGCAGAGTTGTACTATACACAGTGGTTGCACCTTGAAACCATTGAAAACCATTTATTTCTTTGTGTTGGCACAGTGATGCAAAATGCAGGAGCCAATTACAATGACTGCTTACTCTACAAGGCATTTGCTTAGTCAAAAATATGCATAGAAGTATACAAAAAGATTTTTGGATAAATAAGACAGTAAAAATATAAACATTTGGATGATATGAATAATCAAGTATATACAAAAATTTATCATGGAAAATTTGTGCTGCAAACATGATATTTAGGTGAATAGATAGCGATACCAAAGAAACGTTTAAGTCGTTTCATAAGTCATTTTACTCACACACTAACAACTTGTATCAGAAACCTCAATGTTTTTAATTTTTTCATTTTTTTTCTTAATGTGTGACTCTGTAATTATTTTTAAATATAATGGTAACATGAACCATATCAGGTCAGATAATTTGTTGTTTTGATATGAACATATATATATACGTATATAAACACAGACATATTTGTGTTATGAAGCTGCCAAAAAAACTGAGCACACAACAATGCACTGAGGATTATGAGACACTTTGTGAACAATTAGTCTACAGACATAACATTCCTCTTAAAGAATCAATTCATGATATTAAACAATCTTATTTTTGATACTGTTCTTTGTCAGGCGTTCCTTCCTTCTACATTACATTTATACAGACAGAAACCAGAACATGACAACTTTCCGTATGCTGATTTTCTGACTTGAGTGAATGAACTGTTGTTATGTTTGTTACTTTAAATGCAGCACTGTTAATTTCTCAAGATTAATCGAAAAACTAAACCGTTAGCTTAAATTATGAAAAAAATACATTAACTGATTTGGCTAAATAAAGTGCTGTCCACACGCCCTCCAGGTAAAGACTTGTTATGACTGAACCAAGGATGGGGTGAGCCTAATTTTATCAATAAATAATTGACAATGACTGTATTTTTTTCTGTTATATAAAATAAAATATTGGGCTTTGCCCAATGTTTGAAAAATGTTTGGCATTTCTTGTGCAAATGGACGGTCTTTGTAAAATAAAAGAATGGACATTTTAATTGCACAATATCACCATTAGGAGCTTTAAAACTGACATAATTCCCAGTGGTCATAATTCTGAGCTGCTTTGAATCACCTCAGCACACAGTGAGGCATTACAATCAAGTTTGGGATGAATCCTCCCATACAATGTGACAAGGCCTGATCAGATGCAGTATGTGGGAAGATTCATTTGGCTGCTTTTTCTTAAGTGCTGAGAGGTTTTATGTCCACTTTCAGGCATCAACTTTGATTCCCCCACCGTCATTAGTGCAGTCACTCATCACTAAACGCCACCTCAGCCCTCTTCCGGCGTACTGCTAAAGCACACGTCTTCGTCGCTGTCCTCTTGTGCGTAGAAATGTCGCCTCCCGTTCTCGCTCCTGGCATGGGCAGAAGTGGCTGATGACCCTTGTGCGATGTCCTGATGTATCAAAAGTACATTTGGAAGTTAATTCTTCTTTGTTTTATAATTTTTTAGGCTGTCGAGTTTAATGCAATAGCGATTGGTAGCACCAGGTTCTTCAGATAAATAAAATGTACATACAGTATTTAACTAGACCAAATGTAAGTAAAAAAAAGATTCATGATAGAGATTCAGAATCAGTAACATACAAGTACCTGCAGTAGCTTAGTTGTATTTTACTGACAGCGTACACGTTGGCAGCATTACAAATATTCTGCACTGGGCAGAGTGTCAAAAATGACAGCAGCATTGTGCTCATGTCTTCCTGGATTCTCATCAGTTAATATTGTACCTAGCATAGATTGCATGGACAGAATAATGCCCGGCTCAACTCTTAGCTCTGACTGTCGGCAAAGTTAAAACTAAATTAAACTGTAAAACATCGAAGTTAAATGTTAATGTTGTCCCCTGTACATGCCTCACCTGTACAATGTCCAAGTTTCCAAAGAACTGCTCCACAGGAAGAATCTGGTTGCTGTCATCATCTGGGTAGATGTTTTTGCCAGTTTCGTCATAATCCATTTCTTCATACTCCTGTTTCTCCTGGATGTTGTTCACGTTGCTTCTGTCCAAATCAAGCCCTGCCCTTGGCTCGTTCTCTTTGCCCTCTTGACTTTCAAGCTCTGGTGATGCTGAGCATCTCCTCCTGCCCGCAGCCTGGTGGCATTCACAGCTGATACGAGTGTGAGTCTTCTCACTGCTGGCTGCCTTGCTGTAACCATTGACTAATGAACTGCTCTCTGCAGCAGAGCGAGTCTTACATCTGTCCCCGGTAGCAGATTCCTGTAACATAACGTTAGAGACAAAGATTAGGATCATGTGCTTAACATGCTACTATAACAATCCACTGATCTTACGTGAACGTATTGAAATGTCGAATGCAGCTGGGAAACTTTAGCAAGTCTACCGAAGTTAGTAACCGCACATCACTGCTTTTTCTAAAGGTTTTTCTCTTGACACAGGTAACACTAACACAAACCTTACTGTACTTTTTGACCTCAGAGCTGCTCTTTCTCTTCCTGGAGTTTGAGCCATCAAGTTGACCTGGCATCTATGAAAAAAAATATAATGTGATTTCTTTAATTCCTTTGTGCTAGTACACAATTAGAGTTGATGGAAAGTGTCAGTCAGAAATGAGGCAGCTCATAAGGCACCTGCTAAGCAAGTAGTTGGCTAAATGCTTTCACTGAGCTTCCCTATTTTTAGTAATGTTACAATCAAGGAAACTTTCCAAAATATAGGCCAATAACATCAAATCATGGCACTTTATATTTCTCACATCAGCATTACAATGTTGCCAACTCCACCAAACAGACTAAGGCAAGTCTGTCTGAGAACCTTTAGTGACTGCCTGTTCATAATTTATATTCTCTTATATTGATATAAACACTCCCACTGCCGCTCAAACGTTTGGGATCACTGGGAAATTTCACATTTGCACACTTCATGCACTCCACCTTTTCATCCACTTCACAAACAATTAATCAAATGATTTTAAAGGAATGATCTATATTTTTGGTGCGAGGGCTATATATATTTAGATTTCACTTCTGACGAAGGAGGAAAAAGTCCCACTTCACATTATACTGTTTTATATTGTACTCATAATCTCCTTTATTTTTTCTATTGAAGCAAACGTTAAAATCCACGCCCAATATTACAATTATTCAAACGCACTGAACAATACCACCGATGATTGTTTCTATTTTCAGCAGATAAACAGTAAAACCTAATAAAACCTCTGAAACGTATCAAGGCACTGTGCAGGCCTGAAATGAGTAAAAGCCTCGCGACGCCCCGGAATCCTCCGCGGACCAAACTCCACCCAAAATGTTGCCAGTTTATCGCTGCGTTACTCACCCAGACCGCCATTAAAAGTCTAAACTATATTTCACTAACATTATAGCAAAACATTTTACGGGTTCTAGCTTTGTGCCGAATCCAAGAGCACATAAGGCAGACTATGCTATAGCTGTTTACAGAATAACTTATGTCACTCATAACCGAGCATTTTATTTATCAAATGTTATACGTGTATCGGACAATAAGCCATGACAATGAGACGTATGTAGCATAAAGAAATGCACGTCACATGGCGCCGCGATTAGCTTATTCCTCCTCTAGTCTGCGGATACAATTACACAGAACTGGGTGGTGTAGCTACATTCTCAGTCGTTGGAGCGAATCAGATAATCACCCCCGACGTATCAAATAACTATAAGCTAATAAGGCTAGCAGCATAGCTATCAGCTACCATCAACTAATTACTAGCTACCTCTTTGACGGCTCAGCTACACACTTACCTTGTGCATCATTTGTCAGTGTATTTTCTTCGTTTTTTTTGTCGGCGAAAAATAAAAGCGACTTGACTCTCTCGTCTGTAACTAGCTCCGCACACAGTTATGGCAAATTAATTATATGTGACGTAGTTCCTCGAGTCTGCCAACCTGGAGCCGCTTCTCTGTATTTCCTGCTGCCGGGGTTCACCGAGAGGTCATGGTGGGTTCACGAGCGTCCTATACATTCTTTATAGGATCGTTAACACGTCTGTCCGGAAATGTATAAATAATAGCTATAATGTTTGGACGGGTTGGCGGAGTGATCTCATCAGCACCGTCTCCGCATTATAAGAATAAATTATTATTGTTGTTGATTCCCGATAATGAAATTGAGTTATTTATAGTTTATATATATATATATAATTTTTCCCATTTTTTAAAATCGTCCACACGTATAAAACCTTATTTTGAAGGTAAATTCAGCCTTATTCCGCTTTCCGCTCTCTGCTCGGGATTTTGGTTTAACTTTTTTGACGTGCAGGTTGACTCGAGGAAGGCGAGGCGCTGAAGTGTAATGTCCACGAGAGGACGCTAGGTGTCTTGTAATGTGTCCCAGACCTGCTGTCTGGGTTCGCACGCGCCACGTGTTTGGTCACGCTCCCATAAAATAAACATGCGATTACTGTTAGAGCTGCAGGTAAACAACAGGGCAGGTGTTTGTTCTCAGCGGTAGGTGACACGCGTTATTACGTGATCCTTATTCTTTGGATTTACAGACCAGAGATGCACTGGTTTATTTATAAGAGCAGCTGCAGGGAATAACACATGTTGTTGTTTTTTTAATTGTACCATTCAGTTATTTTCCAGAGTTTTCCATGTGGCTCCACCTGTAGATCAGCTGTTTCTTTGTTTAATGTCAGTTACTGAGTTTTCACTCACAACCACGTGGAGCTTACCCGCATGACAAACACTACCCAGTGTTACAACCAAGCACAACCAGTCGACAACGTGACACATCATTCCCCTCAAGACGTGTTTGATCCTTCACCGTTTATCCTTCCCTTAAAGGCTGTGTCTGTCCAATTTGCTCTGAACATTTCATGTTTGTACTCAATGAATAAGCCGTTTAATCCATCACGATGTTTCCTGTGTAATTTAAATGTTTTAAAAAATAAATAAATGTTCATTATTTAATTTTCTCATGATTTTTAAAATAATTCTGTGTTCATCTTTAATCGCGTGCTAGCTGATAGTGTTTTGGAAAAAAAAGTTTGTTTGTTTGTTTGTTTTGAAGAAGGCAAAACTAACTGGATGGTCGGGACTGATGGTGGTGGTCCCGGCTGAGTGCGGGTCATTAGGGGGAGGAGATACCGGATAGGGGCCAATCTGTGTGAGAGGGACGTGTGTCTGCCGTGCAGCTCGCCTGGAGCTCACTCTGTAAGGAAACCGCTCGAGGGGGGGAAGGAAGGAAGGAAGGAGACATGCTGCCTATCCCGCATCGGGAGGACACGTGTGACACACTGCGCCGTCATGGACACAGGGGCCCTGGGGCCACATCAGTGTCAACGCTCTCACGTAACGGAGGACGGAGTCTCGCGTGTGACAAGACGTGGTTGTAGTGTTGGTGGTGGACTGTGGCGCTGTCAGTCGTGACACACTATGAAGGCAAAGGGTCCGGCATCTGAGGGTCTCTGGGCGCCGCGCTGACAGCCATGGACCACTTCTTTCGGAGGAAGCGCCTCGGCCTGCTGAAACCTCTGCTCAGCCTGTCTCTCGTCTTCGCCTCATTCCTGATGATCCACAAGCTGACGCTGCCTGAGAAGGACACGGTGGGAGTCAAACACGCCAGGGGGGGTTGGTGCGGCTCGGAGTGCTTCACCTTCAAGAAGGGGGCCGGGAAAACTAGTCTGGAGAGCTCGGTGACTCCGGTGCGTAAAGATCTGGATGCGCAGCGGGTCACCAACGGAACCCCTGCGTCCTGGGACGCACAGGTTCTCAACTGCAGCGAGGACGCGTCGGTGAGAAGCCAGGACTGGTTCCGGCGCCTGGACCCTCGGTTCCACCAGTTTGTGCTGCACAGACACTGCAGGTACTTCCCCATGCTCATCAATCACCCGGAGAAATGCGCGCGCGGCGACGTGCATCTCCTCATGGTGGTGAAATCCATCATCGAGCAGCACGACCGGCGCGAGGCGGTGCGCAAAACCTGGGGCAAGGAGCAAACGGTGAATGGGAAAAAAATCCAGACTTTGTTTCTGTTGGGAAGCCCGGCGACTGGGAAAGACAGCAAAAACCTGCAGAGGCTGATCGAGTACGAGGACCGGATCTACGGGGACATCCTGCAGTGGGACTTCATGGACACCTTCTTTAACCTGACCCTGAAAGAGGTCAACTTCCTCAGGTGGTTCGACATGTACTGCCCCGGCGTGCGGTTCATATTCAAGGGCGACGATGACGTTTTTGTCAACACGGAGAACCTGCTGGAGCTCATCGGGTTCCAGGTGGAGATGCGCAAAGAGGCCCACCTGTTCATGGGGGACACCATCTCCAAGGCGATCCCCATCCGGAACCGGCAGAGCAAGTACTACATTCCCAAAGAGCTGTACGACAAGCCATACCCCCCTTATGTCGGCGGTGGGGGGTTTCTCATGTCCTCTCAGCTGGCCAGGAGGCTCTTCGTGGTCTCGGAGAACCAGGAGCTTTACCCCATTGATGATGTGTTTTTGGGCATGTGTCTGCAGAAGCTGCACTTGGCCCCGCAGATGCACCCGGGCTTCAGGACCTTTGGCATCACCAGGCGCAGGGTCAGCCCCATGAACAGCGAGCCGTGCTTCTACAGAAACCTCATAGTGGTGCACAAACTGAGCGCCCCCGAGCTGCTGCGGATGTGGAACGCGGTGCAGGGCGAGGAACTTGTTTGCGCACGAAGGACTATCATATAACTGTGTGATCAAAACACTGTTATATATATATATTTACCAAAGTTGAACCTACTTTTTTTTTTAATCCTCCGTATTGCGTCAAATATTGATCAATGGTGAGCTTTACGCGTCAGTGAATGGGGGCGCACTTCTGCACTGAACTGCCCCCCTCCCCCCTCTTATTTTTTGGGGACCCTGTCAGTTAGGGGCCCTTGGAATCGCAACTGTGCAGTATATATTTTATTTAACTGTGATCTTCCATTTGTGAGAAACCACTACCAAACACTGAAGAAATGTTTCTAGGTCTCTCATTCTTGGTGCCATTTCAAAATTGGAGTTCTGAGGGTCCAGTATCTTCAGCTTCCAATACTCAAACAGAGTCATGGCTGTCATAAAAGTGGACCTGACTTGTAAGGAGCTGTGGAGTGACTGTCACCACGTGAACAGAGCATCACATCATGTCAAAAACAAATCATAGTTGAATGTTGTTGTTGTTGTTTTTTTGGTACTGTCCTGACATTGTGAGAATCAAATGATATGAACTTGAGTAAATATAGTTTTATTTTAACTTTAATTTGTATCATTTGTGTAGGATGTTCCGACAGGGCCAAAAACCAAAGAAGCTTCACGGTCTGTAAAAATGTAGATTTATGTTTGATAGTGTTAATAAAAGTAGATGTTTCTTAATAAATACAGAATGAATGTTGAAGAGTTTGATTCATGCTGGTGCGGAATAAGTGGTGTGAAGCAGGAGAACAACATGGAACGACTGGAAAAAGAGAAAAAAGCCGGTTTCCTCAATGCATGTGCGTGTTTGCATATTTTTTGTATGATATTGTGTTTGACCTGGAGGCTTGACAGAGAGCCTATAGCCACAGGTAACTCTTTATCATGTAAGATCACATCAGCGGAGCTCAACTTAATGATGCTTTACTTAAACAAATACAGGTATATTTGCAGGAAAAAATAGTCACTTTATGCCAAAATTAGCCGAAAAAACTCATGCACATACAAACGCAATAAAATAACCACACATGTCAAGTTCTGTCTTATCTGCCAATGAAGCGCAGATACATTACAATCAAACATCATCTAAATACTGTGGAGTCTGTTAGGAGTAAAATACAGGGACATCTGTAATTCTTGCGTTCAAATGTCACAGTTCTTAGCATTGTGCTTAAAATCAAAGCTAATGATGGGGGTCAGTCAATGTCAGCTGGATACTGTACATACAGCTTAATAACAAATAACAAATTTCAGTGCTGATGTTATACATAGTACATTAATAGTACATGAATCTCTATCTTCTCTAACTAAAAAAATAGGTTAAGTTATATAGTCTATTTTTATTTTGTCTCTCAGCATCTGCCATTTAGGCAGGATTGTCAGTAGGAATTGTAAATGAAGTCTAAACAGTGCTTAACCTCAACAATAAAGCATCAGCCTTTGGCAAACTATTACTTTATTACGAAAAGAAAAGAAAAGAAAAGAAAACAAAACAAAACAAAACAAAAAAAGAAAAGAAAAGAAAAGAAAAGAAAAAAGAAAACAAAAGAAAACAAAAAAGAAAAGAAAAGAAAAAAATTGTCGTTATACTGTTTTGACCACCATGTTCAAAGACTGATGAAAAGTAGTTATTTTATCAACAATTTTCTATAACATGCTCAAATTCAGAGCATATTATAACAGTCTGTACAGATGAAAATGGGAATTTTCACATAAAAATTTAATATTCTGTAAAAACAGCTCTTTAGTGTCTTGTGTGGCTCTGGTGGAGCTTTGTCAAGTCTGGAAAAAAAAAACCAACCCTGATGATGCCATGGTGACACCATAGTAATGTCAGTGACACTACCTCAGCTTGGCTTCTGAGACACAGAACAGAAAGCCTGTTCTGTAAACTGAGGGTGTGGCATTAGTAAGACGTCCATATTCATGGGCCAGACAGAGCAAAACAACAGGATGATACACTTAGATGTTGGGATTTGTAAACCGAGATACTCTTCTTTGGAGACAACCATGTTATTATGTTTAACAGAGTCTCCAAGCTTGACATTTAGACAAAAGACAATTGTGGGTCGAGCTGTCTCCTCGCAGGGTGGATTTTCTGTCACTGACTGATAATACGCAAGGACTTAAATTTCATTTAATTTAAAAACAAGTGCAATGTTCTACGGGTGAATGGTTTTTTTTGGTAGCTTAAAAATGAATACAAAAATTGGTATTGCCCTTTAAAATCCTTTTGCATATGTCTGTGAATACATATGAGTCTTTTCCAAGTGCCAATACGCAGGGACATGTTAAAAGGAAATCTGGGAGTTGGAAAGGTGGCGTTACTACAGGGATGCTTGTTCCTGGGCTGTCTCCAAGGTGCTCTTAGAACATCTTCATCGCTTCCCTGGCACATGTCGTCTGGCCAGTGGTGCCAGGGCTGGGATCCTGCTGCCTCTGCCAAGAGGTCTGCTACTGGGCCCAACTGACCAGGCCTGCTTCAGCTTCGCTCCACTTACAGCCCTGCCTAGACATGCACACACACCCGCACGCACAGACACGCACGCACACACGTACACACACATCAGTAAACCTCTCTTTGCAGGGTTGAGGAAAACTCTGTTTTCTCTCTTGAAGGTCAGACGTAAGTGAAGAAGCGTGGCCCTCTCATGTGATTACACAGTTTCACCATATCACCAAAATGGATACATAAACGCCCGCTACTTGAGCCGCTACATGAAATCTGGCACTATACTATTATTACATCCCTCCATTTGTGCTATGAGATAGGAAACCATATATGACATGACGCACTGTAATGTACCAGCAAGCAAAGGCACTTTCTTTAGCTCTCACACATTAAGCATTTGGGGAAGTAGGTGTAAGCAGAGTTTGTATGAATGCGTTACCTTGTGCTGGCTGGGTTCTCTGGGACACCGCAGTCCTGCGTGAGTTTTGTTTACAGCCCTCCCTGCCCATGAGGTGAGCCTTCCAGGCCTGGAATGGGGACAAAGCAGCTTAGTGAGGCCATTCCTCTCACTGGTACCTTCTCGACTACGACAACCACAGGTGACTATGGGCCCAGTCAATGCCCGAATGGCTGCCCTCCCTCCCTCTAACACTGCAGTCTTTCTTTAGGCCTGTGCTCAGAGGTCTGGCAGCAAGTGTGAGATTTTCTGTTACTTTCTTTTTCACTAAATCTCACTGATGTGCGAGGAGATAGGCTGCGCGTTGTGAGTCAGAGTCGAAATGAGAATCACAGATGAGGTTCAACTGTTGATGACAGGCAAATAACTAAGGGCTACGATACTGTTGTCACATTTTCATATTCAATAATCAGTGATTTTGTTTTTGGACTGGTGCCTGACACTCATGTATAACGAGTTACAAAAAAAAGACAGAATTTTCACATTTTGTCATTAGACAACACTGATGTTGTTATTGTCATTAATCATCATATTATCATTATAAAGACTGAATTACCTCTGAAGCTAAAGGATGCCCGGAACTGCTGTGTGTGGCTTTAGACATGTGATCACAGCTCAGGTGTGTGGTATCAAATGGCCAGAGGAAAGCACCTGCTGTGACATCACTGACCAGTTGGCTAATCTTTACTAAAGGTCAACCCCTACACATTTGTAGCCTGTTTTAAATCTTCACATCAGAAATCCAAAGTGGAGGCATCACAAAACATAACAAGCAACAATTCAATGCCAATTCCATACTCAAAGGAGAAAGAGTTGATTCATTACTACACGAGGACAGATAGAACAAAAAACAAATGCATCTTTTTGTGTGGCAGAGACTATCACACAAAAGTGGACAGACAAGACAGCGGAAATATGAGAACTGGTAAAGTATGCCAGATAAGAATGAACTGTCCTCAGTGTTATCATTTAAAAGTTACCCATTTAAATGTTGTTTCCTTATTCTTCCATTTTATCTGTTGATTATTAACAAGATTACCTACAACTGTTTCTTATTACAGGTCTGATTTTTGTTAACCTCCCAAAAAGTTCCAAAAAAAAGTTTTATCTCTAAATACCCAATCGCAAGGCTGTTGTCTTGACTTGCCTTTTCACTAACAGGAATGTGAAAAATGTGATGGCCTTTACTTCGTCTTGACACAAAACGGCCCATTAAGAACAAAGGCTTCTCCTTCTTTTGAAGAAAAACCCAACAATGGTGGTGTTTTACCTCAACACCTGCTCGTTCCTTAAGCCTAACATTAGTCCTTCTAGTCCCCGCGTTGATACGAATGAAGAAAGATATAAAAGCACACCGAGTGAAGTTTTGCCAGATACTGCAGGAAACATTTCCAAAGTGATTTTCTTTTTAGATTCTATTATCTGGGAAGCAATTAAAACAGAAACGGATCTGCATAAAATAACATCTTCCAACCACCACTCACTCAAAAAGCTGTTTCACACAAATGAAAGTAAATAATGTTGTTGATTTTGCCCTACACTGATAAACAATGTATAAACGTAGTTTATAGTTTCACAAGGAAACGCTGTGACGGAGATGAAGAGGACAAAACTGGTGCAGCTGGATCTCAGGTATAGAAAGTTACCTCTTCTCCTGGGATGAAGTTGTTATGACACAAAGGACAATGGTTGGAGCCTTTACCATACATAGGGGCTGAAACGGAAACAGAATACCTTTAAGCTGTCTGTTATACAATTCCAGAGATTTCTTTCAGAGCAGAGTGGACCTTGGCTTGCTATCTGAAAGTGATGAGACAGGTGGTCTAAGACGTGCCTAGCAGATTTGCTGCAAAACAATATTGTTATATCGTCATAAAAAAGATAGCTATTATTTGATGGTTAATTCAAGTTTGAACCAATCATTGAAGACGTCATGCCAATATATATATATATTAAAAAAAACAACAACACAATCTTTTTTTTTAAATAGAAACATGACAGAGCGAGACAGATCTCACGGTTGCAGGAGGGACCCTGGATATGATGAGTCAGATCTTCAGTTGCCACAGCCTCCGAGCATTGAGGACATTGGCTGAACTTGTAATTGCTTTCACATTCACCAAGGAGGTGCTCTGTGAGGCTTGCTATCTCGACCACCTGTGAACATGACACAGAGCTCTACAAAAAAGTCTGTCTTTTTAAAGAAGATTACAAAAAGTGACAAACTGTCTCCACATGCATTAGTACCTGTTTACATTCATCGCAGCGTCGCAGCATTGGACAGTGTTTCCAGTAATGGAGGTCCAGTCCGTCTTCTGTGAATGACTCGTCCTTTTTACCACAAAATATGCACAAGCTGAAACAGAGTGGATAAATGTTTCAGAACTGCTCATACTTGAGCAAAGCTTTACCCTGTAACTAAATACGTTACAATTTCAAGTAAGAAAGATCTCAGCTGGAAAATGAACATTTTTTCACTCTATATTACATCTCTGTTTTTGGGTCTACATGAGTTACTTACTTGTCCAGATAGTTGATAGGTTGATAGACATCCTCTTTGTCTATTATCTTGTTCTGGGGTACTTTTGCAACAGCTGGGAATGAAAAACAGTCTATTTTACTTGTCCAAACTGCATTACTTTGTTGCCAAAATATCAAGCACACTCTTGACTGAGGAGACATTTTACAGAACTTAAAATTATTTACATTAGGTTTAGCTATATGCCAGATTTTTTTTGAGGGGAACACTATCTAATATCTATAGCTCTGTATAAGTGTATGTTGACAGGTCATTTGCTTATATCCAGTTTTGATGACATATACGCAGGCAAGGTAATAATACATCACAAGAAAAACATTAACAATTAACAATGTAATCATATAATTTTGTAAAATAATCAGTAAAATACAGTGGTGGCCAAACTTATCGGAACACCTGACAGAACTGATTCTTTCATCACCATCAATTTAACCACAATCACACCTGATGACGATTACACAAGTAATTTGGCTTCTTCTGTTAAGAAACACAGTTGTGTGATATTGGCAATTAAATAGGCCAAGATTGTTTTTTGTAAGGAAAATGACCTAAAACTCCTTATGATGGCTCTATTCTATGGTTTATAGAGTAAAATGATGACTTATTTACCGAAATTTGTTTTATGGGTATTTTAATGGCCAATTCAAAAACAACTGAAACAACATGTTTCACTGTCAGTGTCGCACAATCATGTTCCTTGTGTAATCATTGATTCATGTGATTGTGGTTAAACTGATGACTGACTCATGATCTGGAGGCAAAAAAGATCAATATTTTCATAATGTGGTGTTCTAAGGTGTTCTAATTATTTTGGCAGCCACTAAACAAACTCTAGGTTTAGGGCCATCATAAGAACATGCCACATTTGAATACATTAGTCCTGCTTCGTAAATGCCTCAAAAAACAACATTAGCACCATTATGTTGATTTACCCACTGAAGCAATATCTGTTTTTACTATGACGAAACCACAATCAGACCCAGTAATGTACAGAATTACTAAAGAAAATTGGGCTTCTGTTTTTTGCGTAAACATGTGTACTCCTGTATATACATACTTGCTTTGACAGCTTTCTGGGACTCTTTCTCGACTTTAGGAACTTCCCTCTTGGCCATTTGTCCTTTGGTGCACTCATTGTGTCTCCCCTTCACAAGCAAAGTAAGACATATCGTACATGAGATTATGTCATTTAAGGAAATACCCCTCTCTCTAAAAAAAAAAACACTGAGACTTGAGACTGTGGCAATTTTCATCAAATGGCGAAACTCCCAAGACAGAAATCTGTATGGAGCTATTCGTAAACATTAATAATCCAATACAAGATTAGATGTTATTGCAGTCTGATGACAACTCCACCTACTGTGATCTCTTTCAAAGCAGCCAACTGCTCCTGAAGTGAATGGATCTCCTGCTTCTCCTTTTGCCCTTTGTTCAGCCCACCTTCTTTTTGCAAAGTCTGGGTGAAAAGTGACAGACCGTAAGCAACTTAGTTGTCATTTTACTATTGTACTATTTTTTTTGCATTGTGATTACACTTGTACACAGCAAAAACGACACTTCATCACATTTTGTGTGATAAGATGAGATCATTGTTTAGTTGGTGATAGCACTGTGGTTTAGGAATAAAATCCACCAATGTCTGTCAAATCCATACTGTTAACAGGTGCAATAAATGTATGCAATTGACAGCAATTATTTGTCTAAACGCATGAGTGCAAGACTAAACTGCCTGTGACGACAAAGGCGGCGGCAGAGATAATTAGCTGCATGAAACATGAAACCCCACCTCCTCTTTCTGCATACAGTCTGTTAAAAAAAAAAAGTCATGACGTCATGTACTCTCCACTTAAGAGCTGAACTCTATTCAGCAGTAGAGTAGACAGAGTAGACCCATCTGCCACATCTGACAGTTTCTCTGTACATCCACCAGCTGCTCTGACAACAATGCTTTTGAATAAGATCAATTATGTTAACACCACTTCGACTTTGCAAATTGATGCAATCAATTTTGTGAGAGGAAATATTAGATTTTGGTTATTTCTAATATCCCCTCTTGAATTGAAGAAGACAGCAAGTATATTTTTTACAAATAACAAAAACGCTCCTTGCCTGAGTCTCTCCAAACGTCCCATCAATCTTCGCAAAGCCGTCAAACAGGGTTTTGTAGAGGAAGTTCTTCCGTGCAGCAGAATCGTTGGATGGAAGGTAGTTGAGAACAGCACTTCTGTGCCTCTGATACATGGACAAGATGATGCGCACTGCGGGCTCTCGAACAGCTGAGGCACAGTGCTCCAGTGCTGCTGTACAGAACTAAAAGGGGAAAACTGGGCTTTTTTTTGGTTACATGTGAACATTAATCCACTGGGTTTCTTTCTTCCATACATAATTGTGTGAATGCTGAAAGCACTATTGTTATCCTGTTTATTTATTATTATTATTATGTCTTCTTAATTCTTAATTTTCTACTACTACTACTTTTGTATTTATTCAGCAGATCTTTGGCTCTCTTCAGCTCGTTCAACTGAAGACCATGCTATGAGAGCTCACTCACCAGAGTTTGGATGCATGTTCAGTACAGCTTTCAGCATTCACACGCACTTTTTTCAGGAAATGCACTTTTTCTAGTTCCCAAACAAAATTCTTTGTCTGTTCTTTTTGAAGTCAAGAAGTTTAATAAAGGAATATTTGTTATTTCTACTATCCACTTTTATGTGTGACACAACAACACAGTTGAGCAAGACCTTCAATGTTTGACATAAAAAAGAGCCCATTATCCAACACAATGGCCAATGACAATGACACAATGACAATCCTGCCCTTGGAGGGTTTTAACATTCAGAGGTAAACTGTGTACAAAAACCACCCATCCCTTCCTTAAAATTCTAATAAACAGCTTTCTATAAGGCTGTGTTCTTTGCTGAGCACTTCTCATTTTCACTACAAGTAATTCGATCACCCTCTTTTTCACTCGGACTCCCGCCTCACAGCAGATTGCCCAGGTAACAGCAGGGGGAAAAGGAAGAATGTTTAAACCATAGCTAGGCTAACACGACAGAGCTGTCAACAGGGCTAGTCACTTGAGCTAAAAGAGTCTTGTTACTGGTAGTTTTTTAAGCTGTGGATTTAAGGATTTAGTCATTTACATCTAGTCAGTTTCTTGTGTGTATTTAAAAGACAACTTCTTAACGTCTGGTCACGAGACGGAAAAAAAATACAATATTCAAGTTTATGTACACATTTGTGGTTTAAAGGTGAACAAAAACATGCATATATTTTCCATAATGTATAAATGTGAGATTTGACGTGATTTAATGATCTTGCCATTATGCTTCCATAACCCACCTGAGAAATATCTCTCTGCTCTCACGTCCAGTTTACATTGTCAGATTACGGCTGCCTGGCTTTAATATACTCCTGCTTTGTTTTCTTCTTAGTTACTTCGTAAGCTGATTTGTTTCTGTTTTGCTTTGACTAGTTTAGAGAGGGTAATATTTCTTTTTCCTTCAGGCGCTTTGCATTACTTTTTATCAGCCAGTGCACTGTGGATAAATATCACCAAGGTTCTAAAAATGTTTAGTATCCTTGGTTTTTCTCACTCTAGTGGCTGATTAAGGTTGAGAAATGAAAATGTGCATGACGCCTGCATAAACAGTTAGACTGGCTTGTATTGCATAGGGGCTCCCTGTGCTCTAACACTATCTTCATGCCATGCAGGGCCTCGAAATGTCTTTCCTTATTGATTCTTTTCCATGTTGACATGATCGTAATACATCATTTCTCCAAAATGTCTACAATAATTGTTTCGCTTTAAGAAACCAGGGATTCCAGGAAAACCTTCTTCACACCATTACACCACCACCACCAGCTTCAGCTGTTTACACAAAGCAGGTCGGGTCGATGGATTTACACTGTTGATGACAAATTTCGACCTTCATGATTGCAGCCTGAGCAGAAAAACAGAATTCACCAGTCCAGGCTAGGTCTGTCCTGCTTTGGTGCACCACCTCACCATAATTGCAAAAAGTTTTTATTTGGTACTTAAGAGTTCAACCAGTCTGGCCTGTCCTGTGACCACTTGCTTTGGTCATCTTAACTACTGCTAAATGGATGTTTTGTCTTTTTTTCTTACGGCACCACCCATATCTTGCTGCTGCATGACTGGCTGAATAAAAGTCAATTGAAGATGTACTGTACATAGGCTTTTGTATTAAACAGCTCAAATCCTGTGCATTTCCAAGTTTCTCTACTTTTAAATGTGGTAGTCATGGCAGAAGAGACGGGGTCAGCTAACAGAGTTCAGCCCGCCTGTCACATCTCCATCTAGATGCTATGTTTCCCAAGCAAACATGGGAGGCAGCCACCACAAAGGGGGGTGGGCTATGAAGGACAAAAAGGAGCACTCGGTGCCACCTGTTCAGCTTTGGCTCCAGAAGTTCGAGAAACTCAGAGAAACAAACCTTGCAATTTACTCCGACTGATAAAAGGCATGCTGAGTGAAGAGGAGGGCTGAACAGAGGGGGATGGGTGGACGAGCGGCTGTAAATCAGTGAGGGAAGGTCAGTACTCTGTGTGTTCTTGCCCAGCATGGTCAACAGTTGGGTCGTTTGCACGTAAATATTAAATCACTGCTGGGAAGCAGAAGAGGGCAGGGGACATAAAGTGGATGCCAATGGTGACACCATTGACTGTGCTGACAGGAGCTGACTGACAGCCAGTTTACTGGGTGAGCTGTAACAGTCATAGTACGTAAGGTGGGGACGGCTCTCCTTTCAGCAAGACACACAGCAATTACTGAGCTAAGCGTAATGGAAAATAAGCTTGGTGGCTGTCTGCCTCTGAACTCAATACAGGTATTATGCTTTATGTGTCTTATGGACGCCATGTGTGGTCATGTTGCAGACGGTGTAGAGGGTCAAATTGTCCAGCATCATTTTTCAGGCCTTACCTTCATGACGTTGCCCAGGGTGAAGCCAGAGTTCTCCGTGCCCAGCTCGGCGAGCAGCTTCTCCAGCATCTCAACCCGATTTTGAGCCAAACGAGAGGGGTAGTTGGATTTGAAGGGCTTTACGAGCTCACCAGGGATTAGCCTTAGGGCCCGTACATCCTTCAACACAGCAATTTCCTAAAAAAGGTGACATGGTAAAGAGGACTTAAACATTTACAGTCAAAGAATTATTCCCTGTCTTGATAACCTTTCACCTAAATCGGGTTCCGCTGAAGGGCACTGATACTGCACAGTGATTTGTCATTCAACGCATGCATCAGAAAGACAGACAAGTTGTGACAAAGAACGCGAGCGTACATATTAAGTATGAGTGGAAAAAAACTGGAGAAGCTTCGCTCAGTCGCTTGCTATTTTGGGCTCATCATGTGAGTGGAATGTATGTCGTAAATGCGTGGCACACCATGTAAATAAAACTACAGAATGGCACAATATATCATACAGGCACTGAGGCGTAATGTAGTCTCCTTCAGTTAGGGTGAACAGCATAACCCCACCCTAAACCATAAACCCAACCATACAACATGACAAGAGACTTTTATAAAAAAAAAATTCAAACAACATTCACACTTTGACCTGCACGCACTATTTAGTTAGTAATTTAAACAGCACGCACAAATGCAAAATTAGAGAAGTTTGCTTGGGTGTTTGCATTTAACTCTTCCCCCCAGCAACTCAGCTAGAATAAACACCTCGCAGGTGTAATTTAACTTTCCCAGTTAAATTCTGGGAAAGTGTGTTCACAGTCTCTCCGGAAACATGGCAGTGACTAATTCTGAGGTCACAGCAAAGCTGAGTATTGACTTTTTAATTCTAAAAAGTCGTCACAATTTTTATTCAATGAGACATCTGGGTGACACTGTAATAGTGTTAGATTTAGCATGCAATGAGTGTGCGTCAGTGAGTCATAGCCAAAAACCTGATCAGTTCATACTGCTGAGGGTCTTGAAAACTGGTCATGGCTCTTGATAATTGGGCATTTTCCCATTTAATTTAATGAATCCTTTTTTGAAGACCTTTGTGGAAATTGCTGATCAAATTGATTTTTCACTGATGGAACGAAACCCACGTATACTGACATTCATTTATTTTCTATTGCTTATCCCCTTGAGGGTCACAGAGGAGGGGGATCCAATCCCAGCTGACATTGAGTGAGATGGAGGGCACGCCCTCTTGCTCAATGAGGGAGAGAGAGAGAGAGAGAGAGAGAGAGAGAACAACCCTTCATTCTCACATTTACACATTTAGAGTCACCAATCAATTTAAACACCAATATGAATGTCTTTGGCTTGTGGAGAGAACGAACCAAACTTTCATGTTCATTCCATCACTGATAATATTAGTTTACATTTATGAGTGTAACCTTTGTATTTATATGAGTCATATAATTGACACATTTTACGTAACTGTTTTAATGAAGTTTGCTCAAAATTGTAAGATAATTTGTGTAAACTAGGAATTCAGCTCCAGGCAAGGAAAAACTTGTGAAGTCAAATTAAAGCTAGATACATTTCTTTCTGGGTTGGTTTCTGTCAGTTTGGCGTTAATTTTGTTCGATAGTTTAGATGTTGATGTTCCAAGCTGAGTCTGGCACCAGACTGGTCAAGAGTGTGCCTTGGCAAAAAAACCTAATACTGAAGCTCTATTCCATGATCACTGCTGAACAGATTCTTGTTCTAAATATCACTAACACGAGATCTTGCATACTTAGGCATAATTTGGCTTCAGGGAGAGGAGATAGTTCAAAAAGTCTCTATGTGCATTCGATGGTCCTTACATGAATGAATGAATGGGAGAACGGAACCCATTACAGTGATCCCTCGCTATTACACGGTTCACCTTTCGCGGCTTCGCTGTTTCACGGATTATTTTGGTGCAGTTTGTTATTATTTTTTTTTACAGTGTATGCACGTGCGTTGTGCTCTGTGTCCTGATTGGCTAAGGGACTGTAGGCCAATGTCAATCAATCTCCTTCGTACCTCGTCTCTGTCCAGTACAGAATGCGTTCGGCTTCGCAAATTTACATGTTTGCATATTGTCTCCATGACAAAACCCACAATGTCGACGAAACGTTCTGCACTGACAAAGACACTTGCACCACGGCCTTCAGTAGAAAAAGACGCTACAGCGCAGCGGAGTCAGCACGAAGAGGCACAGTCAGAGGAACTGTGAAATACGCGTCAGTCACAATGTGTCCAACCGCGTAGGTTGATTATTAAAATGTTTGTGTAAACTAGGAATTCAGCTCCAGGCAAGGAAAAACTTGTGAAGTCAAATTAAAGCTAGATACATTTCTTTCTGGGTTGGTTTCTGTCAGTTTGGCGTTAATTTTGTTCGATAGTTTAGATGTTGATGTTCATAGATGGTGATGGTTCAAAAAGTCTTTATGTGCATTCGATGGTCCTTACATGAATGAATAGGAGAATGGAACCCATAAGAGTAAAATGTCACACTTCTCAAACTGACCTTTAATATTATTATGAAAGTAATTAATGTGTTTTCTATGGTTATGAGTTTGTTGTATCCCTGCATTGTTGTGTTCCTGTAATTTCTAATGTGTTTAGCTTTGTTGTCATGCTGGCTCAGTCATTAATCTAGATTGTATAGGCCTCACTGGTGGTATAGAAAGACTACTTAAATCTGCTTGTCTTTGTTTCAAGAGTGTATTTTGTACCTTGTATGTGTAGAAACTTAATATTAAGAAGTCACTTCAAACGACATACAATTATGATCAACACTGATTTATCAACTTTATCTGACAGGTTTTACAGAGATTTGTGCAAAAGATGTCAGACCTAGGCGTTACAATACCTGTATAAAGGCAGTGACTGTGGCTGGGAGGCGACTGGCTGCGTCTCCAGACCTGGCCAGCAGATTGGGCCAAGTCTGCTCAAGGCAGTGAATAAGTTCTGACCGGCCTAAGCCCAGAGTTGGAATCAGCTGGCTCAGTATTAGCCGTAGCAGTTTCAAGGAGGCCAGGAAAACCTATGGGGAGGGTCAACAGACATTTTGTATACTTCTTAGAAAAGGTTGGCACTTGGTTGTTTCACTTATTGTGCAAATGGAGAAATGTAAACAGCAATTGAGAATCAAGTCTATTGGAGCATATATTGTTGTGCGTGTATACAAGATGACCGGGTGAACAAAAGCGACAGCCAAATCCAAAGATGCATGTATATTAAATTACCTGTTCATTAACAATGTAGACTGTGGTGTGATATGTACATATAGCAAACACAAGCTATAATATGATGTAACTACAGAATGTGACCTGAATCTTATACCACTGAATTGCCAGATAAGCCAAGGCTTACTGAATTGCACTAAAGCACTTTTGTGGAAGCAAATGAACCAGTTAACATCTTAACGGCGCTTTCTGTTAATCAGAGTGGCTAAGAAAATAAATCACCAGAATTATTGCAGCACTGCCCATTTCATACGAGCTGTGGGCGACTTCCACAGATGTTACAAGGCCATCCTTGTCGCAACTGTTTGTTTTAGGAGGGCTGGCCAGGAGAGTGAACTGGGGTTGCAAACGTAACAGGGGGAGTACTGTTAGGTGTTTGCATGTGTAATTGTCTATGTAATAACAACGCTGTTACTGAATCTGGAGAACATGATTTATAGAAAACTTTGATCGTAACAAACTAAGCATGCACCATCCTTCCTTAATAGGGCTGTGTTTGTGTTCAGTTTATTTAAGCATTCTCAGCTTTCATCACCAGAAACATTTCTTTGACTGAAATGACTCACAGATGATACTTTATCCCGGAGGGCCTTCTTCACCAAGAAGACTGCAGCTCTTATCATGTTTCTCAGCTCCACCTTGGGGGTCGTGGGTGATACCTCTGAAAGCCTCTTGTACACAGTCAGCAGAGCATCCTCTCTGTAGGACCAGGCTTTGGAATATGCCCCAGCAACCTGGAACAGAAACCAAAGGATATCATACATATCTCTCCTGCTGCCCATGCTCATGTTCATGTCTGCAGTGGGTATCACAGCGGATATATTAACTCATGTGACAAATTATCTCCCAAACACACAGAGCAAATTATCACAATTGCCATAAGGCTGCAGGTGCACAAATTAACACAGTGCACAGTTAATGACGTTTTAGAAAGAGAGCGATAGAGAAAAATGCATCTTATTAAAGGAAATCGTAGTTAGTGTAGCTAACAATGTTAGAGGACAATTTTCTTTCTCTCACCAGGCTTTCTCCATAAACATCTATTAGAAGGCCAGCCTCTCTCTGGGCTTTCTCTGTTAGAGGCTCTGGCTCCACACTCTTTTCAGTGCTGGGTGGACTCGTGCTGGTGTAAGACTGGTGGAGTTGCTGCTCTGCGGGGCTCAGGATTGCCTCTACTGAATGATCTTTCCTCTGAAGAGTGGACAGCACCCTCATGTCATAAGGCCCACTGGTAGACTGGTACGACAAGACATCATTGGAATTATAAACTTGAATGTACATATATATTATTTAATACAATATAAAAAACACAACTTTTATATGCGCTAACCTTTCTATTTTAATTCACATGTACTATGTATTTCTTAGCAGACATAATGTTACACTGTGCAGCTTCATCAATTCAAGGAGAAAACTGATCTACGCCTTCAAGGCAGCAAGGGATGTCCAACCTTTTAAAAACTGATCACCATCATCCCTCCTCTTTTCACTGACTCTCACTGCCATTTGATCAGTGAATCAACTGCTGATGCAACATCATAATTACAATTCATGCTGAATCCCTTTTCTATAAACCAAAGCTGCATCCAGTCAGCAGTGTGCCCCTGGGGCCAACTGGCAGACTTTTGCCTTGTAAAGGGCTCCGAGCCCTGCCTTGAAGCCAGGCTGGCAACCGCTGGAGTCAGTCAACTGTCGCACACTTTTAATTAAATAGTGAAACCTAAACCCTTAGTAGGGCCAGTCTCAGTAGGTGGTGAGTAAAGCATAAAAGCCCTTGCTTTGGTCACAATCTCCCTGTGTGCTCCATGTTCCAACACATCAGCTTAAGGCTGAACATGTGTTCCCACATGCAATGGTCAGTCGGGTTATAGTCAACTCTATGAGCAGAACAAGCTTCAGGTGCAGGTATCAGCAAAAGAAATTGCCATTTTTTTATTTGGAAAATAGTTGCTTTGTCACCACTGTCTGTCAACAGAGCATGGGACATGTTACTGATTCCGGTTTCTTCAGGTGTTATTTCATGCATCATCATCGCAATGGATAGTTACACTTACGTCTGTCTTGGGAATGGAAGCAGGGGTGCATGGGTTGTCTGCAGGTTGGGTCCTTAGTTTTGGCACAACAGTTTCTGTGGCTGACTGTTCATTCTGGGGTGTGTGAGTTTTCTTCCCTTTCCTGTACGTGTCTGTGGACACAGGCGGCTTGGTGGGGACTGAGCAGTGACCTGGAGAAGAGAGAGGTGGGGGAGAGTCCTGGAGTGGGGCTGAATCTGTTTCTGTTGTGATCTGGTGACATAGTGGAAAGACAAAACAGCCAATTTAGGTAGAATAGTTCATTATTATAACTGCACTGAACATTACAGAAGTTGTTATCCAGTCCAACAGATTCCGCTGATTTCACCATTCTGTATATACTGTATTTAGTATTGCCATCAGGTCACTGGGGACCGACCATTGTCATGTCCAACAGGTCGTGGACCTCCAGCTGATTGTAGACACTCTTCCTGTACTCCTCCATGAGCTCCTTCTTCTTCATGGCCAGGTCATAGTCTCCCTTTTCTATGGCATATTGCTTTTCGACATCATATCGCGCCAACCTCTCGCCCACCTGGAAGAGACCAGGACAGGAAGAGGTAAAGGCAGTTCTGCGGTGACTTCATTCAACATATGATCTGACATGTAAACACGGAATAGAACTGTTGTTGAACCATAGTCTTGTGATGTCTTGGAGCTAACTACTGTTATAAGGGTATATTTTAGACAGCTGACAATAGTTTCTGCTGATAGATCAACTGCACATAGAACCATATGTCACATTTTTGAAAATACAGGAAGAAAACTGTTCATTATCCTGTTTGGTCCTGATCTGAATTGTAGTTTTATCTTCCCTGGTCTTCTTCCCAGGATGGTGATTTGTTAAAAGATTAATCCAGTTATTTTATATTTGATCTTTTTTTTCAAGCTTAATTGTTAAAAGAAAAATAATTTGAAAGATCTGGGAATATAGTGTTGTTGTTTAAATGACGTCAGAAGCGGCAAGAGACACAATCAGTCATTTAGTATAAACAAACATTTAGGGTCATCAGACATTGGAAGAGATATCCAGTGTAAGCAGTAAGGTTGTTACCAACACATTTCCTGGCTGAGATCCCGGTCATATTTTGACTTGCTGTACTACTTACTGTACTGTACTGTACTACTGTGTTTGTGCTCAGCTTTCCTGATCAATAAGGGATCATTAACAACCATTCAGGAGCCCTCACTCCCATTTTTCTTTACCCAAAGTAAGTGCTTATATTGATGTCACCAAGTTTCCCAGTCTCAGTACTGTAGTTACTTTGGTGATCACAGTGCTACCTTAACCAAAAAAAATTCAAGTTGATCATTGAAAGTAACCAGATCTGTCCCTTAAACCAATGTGGCGTTGCTTTTTGGTAACAACATACACTTTAATAAGGTGCTTCTGTCCCAAATGATGATATATCACTGAAGTAAAATAACAGTGCCACACGGTGAATCATTGAAAATTGAGAGTGGAAATTTGACAACAGCTTCCAGTAAGACAACCTCGTAATTTCTTTATGAGGAAATTCCATTAAGCTGAATTAAGTTACTAACCAGGTGCCAAGTGACACAGTCTGAACTGAAATGCCGTGTGATGTCTCTCACTTGGAAAAAACTTTAAAAACTAGGAAAAATGAACTGTGTAAAGTAGAGCAAGCACAGCAGGCCGACACTCCATGCCATGTGTTAATAGATACCATGTAACACCATAAACCAGCCCCTTCTAACCTGAGGGTTGAGGGTATGATGACAAGGTATTTTCAGTAAGACCACCATGGCAACTGCTTTGTCCACATTACTGATGCCATGCTAACAAGGTGCTGGTCTGTGTTATCTGGTTACAAAGACCTGTAGTTGGGCGTGGGAGAGCTACCCCTGAAGGACCATCAGCTGTTGAACTTATTAAGAATTCATGGTCACCATGGTAGCTCTGTGCATAAAGAAGGTCAGTAACCGGAATCTGAATAATGTTTAACAACACCACTTGTGACATCAAGCTGTATAATTTTAGGGGAAAAAAATACAAACTGAACATAGTTGTGATTTACAAGTTAAATATAACTTTACCAGCAGCAGTGATGGTGGGTGGATAATGATATAAGGACCTAAATTATCTCCTTACCTCAAAAACACTTCCCACAGCTATTACAGCCATACCCTTTGTATTTTATTAAAACCTGATTGTTCTCAACATGTATAATAATATCCCTCTGTAATGCAGTGATTACTGCAAAAAAACTTTGTTAATAATGCATGTAAATGTGATTTGATTGTTGCCATCCATGATAATATGGGAAAGTATTTATGAGTCCAACATGAGGTTAAATATTAGGAATTTAGGAATATCAAGGTAACAGTATTTCTCACATGTATTATCGTGGCAATTCTTTCCAAAATCAGATAGTTTTGCCAGGAACATTTTTTAGTAATAAGGGAGCATTTTGTGTATTTGTGTGTATGGAAGTGTGTCCTTTGTGCGCAAATGTGTGTAACAGCCTATGTGTTCATATACCACTTGTTTGCACAAAAGACACATTCTCTAAAATCCATTAGCACTACAATACAACTGCTGTAGTTAACAGTTAAGCCCAACCTTAAAATGCTACTTTGTTTACATAATGTAAATAATTTTCATTCATAAGGATGACATCCTTATTTTAGTATGGGGCTACAGCTTGAATAAAATTACTTTCTTTGAAGTTATCCTACAGATTGGAGATGTAAGATAAAGTACTTTTTATTCCATTGTATTTACAGGGTATTTCGCTCAGCCATGTGAGCAAATATTTGGTGTCAGCGTCATCTTGTAGCTATAGTACCTTTTGCAGGTCAGCTACAGCCTGCTTCAGATTCTTTGCCTGCTCGTATTTCTCCTGCTGAACCATGTCCTGCTTTTTTTGGTCCATTAGACGGATGATGTGAGCAACCTCAGGGTCCTGATACATTTCGAAAGCCAGGTCATCAAAAGGGGAGTAGGACTCACATTTGCTGGGTGCAAGAAAAAAACACAAAGTTAGGAAGCATTATATAAACCAAACACTGAAATAACATCAATTCTATCAGGTCTAAATGAAGGTTTAAACATAGTAAAAAAAAAAAAAAGTAGCTGACGCAGGTTGTAAATTTATATGAAATAATTCCATTGTCTAATAATTGTATCATCATCAGTCAAATGGGTTTTTATTTTGCAATTCTGGATCAAAGGAGAAAAACACAGACTGGGCCCCCCAAGGGTGAGAGACCCTGAGGTGAAATGTTCCTTGGGGGGTTGACAGATTTAACAAAGAAAAAATTATTTTGAAATGTGTTTTCCTCTTTGAGGGGTCAACACCTGCATTGACTTTACATGTGAGTGACCTCAAATGCCTTGGTTGGCTCCCAAACTAAATGGCTTTGTTGAACAATGTTATTGTCACAAGACAAAGAAACCAGGGTTCAATGGCCTGGCCTCACCCCATGAAGGTTGTGTCCAAGGAGGCATCCAGCTGAGTACTATTGAGGTAGTGTTCGATCAGCTGCTCGCTGCTTGGCTGGGGGTAAACAGATGGACAAATTACTCACATGTGCACATATAGCCTTGTCTTTCTGTGATGACAGACCTGACCACTGTTGTATAATCCCATTCATTTTAAGGTGACTCTTAACCCATTATTACCTCTTAATACAAGGATTAAAGCAAAAAAAAAGACTGATTAACACGTTAACACTGTAGCTCACTACATTTGTCGTGAATCTACTAATGAGTCTAGAATATTAATGATGCCATCTGCACTACAGACAATGGCCATACAAATGATCAGGTTTTGCAAAGGTTTTGGCCTGTTTTGACATTTCACCAACCAATGCCGCAGTGGGATTGTAGTATTCCAACAGTCCAGTACAACATATTATTCAGATTTTTTTTAGTTTAGTCTTAACATATGCAATACGTCACTAGCCTGTCTATAAAAAATGCAAAGCAGGCTATGAAAATGTAGTGTGTGGCTATGCACCTTAGCACGTGTTAATATTTGCATCATTAACTGTCTATTTACTTTTCCACTAGCATAGCATCTACAGCTTACAGTTCCAGCCACCAGGCTAGCTCGAGGTGTCAAACCGTCCACTAAGCTTGACAATGATCTCACACGGGGCTTCTCTGAAATCAAATTGATGGAAATGCATTGTAGCACTAGACTGCTGAATGGCTGAACCCCCAGCTGTGCTGTCAGAGAGCGAATGATGTCCAGTAGAAAAAGTGTTGCATATATAGTAGATGCAATGTATGAATGTGTGTAAATGGATGAATGTGTAGTGTTACTACAAAATCACCACATAACTGCAGTCCTCATAACATATACTGTGTGTTCTTGCTGCTGCATCCCCTTCCCTCAACACGACACTCATATAGGATATAAGAAAATAAGATCCAGTCGAACCTCCAGGCAAGATCAGTGCTGATAGCGCTCAGAGTCGGATTAGTGGGGCAACAATGCAGAGCTTGTTCGATGGAATCTCTTTGAGTGTGTGTCTGTCTTTTCGAATCTCTGTCTGTTTCTGTGTGTGTGTGTTCTAAGGTGCTCTCTCTAGTAGCTGTCCATCTGCGGGATGATCTGATTACACTGGCTAAATAAAGACCTCCTGTGTGATTACATACTGCCCTAACTTTGTGTCTCATTACTACACTCCCTAACATATATACGCACACCTACTCACATATGCACCATAGTATAGAAACACACACACTTACATGTGTGTGTGCATGCCCGCACGTATTCGTGCCAGCATGTGTGTTTGCATGTGTGTGTGTATCATTGTCTCTATATTGTCGTCTGATCAGGTATGTTGAATCAATAAACAAACCTTTTACATTCTTAAGGGATATTGTTATGAATTAATGTTATCTACTGCAGGTATTCATCCTGTGACATTTTGTTATTTGAACAAAAAGGCAAAAAAAAAAAATCACAGTGGGAAAAGGTGCTTAGAACCCACGATTTATGTTTCAATGCAATGTTTCACAAAAATAACAATGCACCAGCGCCACCTACTGCTGCTGACCAGATGTACATTCAGTGGTGAATAACAGGTGAAGAGAGAGCTCACTTACAATTGTGTTAAAAGCATTGCCGTCCAGAGAATCTCCCAGAACATTAATGGCAACCAATGCAACCTGAAATCATAAACAGATGCTGGTGAGGTGGAAATCAAAAATAAATGCATATAATAAATGGGATAATGTTAATAGTTAATGAATTAATGTTGGGGAATCGTTCTTTATTCTTCTTAATAGCAAATCTGACAAAGATCAAAAACAACAATGAACTAATCCCACTAATTAGATAAGTGGTATGTTTGTTATAACTGGCAAAATTATGACAGAAATGAATTCTCGAATGCCTCTTCATAAAGCAGTTATTAAATACCTATCAGTGGTGTAACATTATGATTCATTATGGACATTCTTAAACTACCGAACAAAGCTCATCAAGTAACTCATCTAACATTACTTAAAATCATACTCTATCAGCCACATTTGCAGTGGTCTTACAGTCTCATATCACCATATCACATCTAACAACAAATAGGGGAATCTTTCTCATCCTATTTATTTAAGCAGCCAAGTAAATCCAAGTGGACAACACGAAACAAACTATTTTTACGACCTGCAATCAGAACATAACAACACACAAAAATCCAACCTGTGTATATGTTGGCCCAATCTACTTCAGCAGACCTTAGCTACACACAGAGGAATTGTGGTTTATATGAATTGCTAGCCTTTGTACCTGATTGTGGTGATTGTAACCATTGACATGGTTCTTATGAAAGGTTATCCTCAGATATGTTCCAATGGCATCTACATGGACCGACTTCAACTCCCGAGCTTTGAAGCCTGTCGTCTCATTGTCTGACAAAGACACGTACCTGCAGTGAGAGTATAGTGTTGCTTTTACTTCAACTCCTCAACAGATTACACAGGTCACCTCATAATTTAAACTATAACCCGCTTATGTTTGCATATGCTGCAACCTCCCACTCCCCTAAACCATCCAACATTAACCAAACGTTTCTAGTTCAAGTACACAAAATGATGCATGGAAATAAAAAAAACTGAGCTCTGCTAAGTCTGCAGTCCCACCCGAGTCTGCAAAGCTGCCTTGGAAACCCTGGACTGTCGGTTTCAGGAAGGATGTCGCCAATGTAGAACTCCACCTTAGATGGGATAAGATACTGATGGGCCAGTAGCTGCAGCTTCCTCACCCTGCTTCTTTCCACCAGTTGGAGGGTGATGTGTTGAGGGTAGGAGCACAGCCTGCAAAATATTTGATTTACATGATGTTGAGTTACTTAAACAAAAAAAAGAACACTTTTCAGGGATTCTTTTTAATTGCTGCTCTAAACTGCCATTCATAAAAAAGCTTTTCTTTCTTTTGCAGTTTAGGATAGACAATAATGAATGAATGTGATATACAGGAAAAATAAATTACTTCATGTATGTACCTGCTGGATCGCCAGCCTGTGGCTGTGGGTGCATGGACCATGAGCTCCCTAGCAGCAAAGTTGTCCTCATGACTTGAAGAATTGGCCACAACAAATCCTATCTTTCTGGGCATCCCTGTCATGGACACTGATCAAACGTGACAAGAAATTCTGTTGTTTAGTTATTACACACAACACACGCACAAACATTTGTAGAAACGTGTTGCATTTCATAGTAATGACAAATCTGTATCAGGAACAAGTCAAAACAGAGATGAAAATAACTGACCCATCCCTGATACCATCCACACTATGTAAAAAAAAATGTGGTAATACTAAAACTAAATACAAAAGTCAAAACTAGGTGAATACACTAGAATTCACTTCATCCTGCAACTTAAAAAGTCAAATAGTTAATAATATTAGAAATATTTTTTTTTTTTAAATTTAATTTGGTGGCAATGTGAAATCGGTCTTATTTTGGTGTACTGAATGTATACACTGAATGTCTCTTTGTCACTATCAGTATCACTCGCTATTCTTAATAGCAGAAACGACTAGTGATGTGACGTACTGTGTCGAGGCTTCGGAACATTTGTCGAGAAATTCATAAAGTTGTCATTATGAAGCCCGTATCCGCTTGCTTCTTTAAGTGCCAGTGACGTCACTGATAACGTATAAAGTATTGCTGTTTCAGGAAATGGTTCGAGCGTTGGCGTGATTCATTAACGTTTTTTATCCAAATAGAGCACCGACTGAGTACAAGCACAGTGGAACACTTATTGTTTTGTATTCATACACACAAACACTGTCCCGTGTATGGAGACCATTGCAACAGTTTTAACATAAACATCTAACGTCCTTGGATTTATTTCAATTTTTTTGAAATCATACTGACAAGTTTGTTGACATTAACAGATCTCGTTTAGCGTTATCCACATTTTAATCAGAAGCAAATTAGATGAATAAATTGATGAACCACACAAAATCACACAAAACGATTTTTATTTCTATTCTTGGCAATGATTATAAACCCGCTGACACTGTTGCAAGACAATAAAGGCTGTGACAGGCAGGGGGAGTTGTGTGCACATGAAGCATCGATGGACAGCTTCAACTTGAAGCTTTGTACAACCTGAAGATTCGACTTGAAGCAAATTGTCCTAAGCGAAACCTAATGATGCCCTGAAACCTTCAAGGCTCCATTAGGCTTCATCTGGCTACCACTAGAAACAACTCCCTTGGATAGACCAGATAAATAATTATTATTGACATGTACACGTCGGGCAGGGGGTATTAGCTAACTGTTTACGAATGCCAAATAGCTAGTCTTAGAGGCTTAGCTTTTTCCGAAAGGTGTTTTGTCTAATTTAAATCCCTGACATCTCTCATAGGTCATATCCTAACCTTTGTTAGAAAACAAGAAAGACTCCTAGTGTGAATTTCAAAGATAGCTCACCACGAACATCACCGTAGCGCTGGCATTTCGTAGCCCCATTCCATCTCCATAACCACGGATGACAACAACCACTCCGGTCATGCGCAGTGGTAAGACTTCCTAAAACTGCGAGGGCGTGTACTTCCTCAGTGACGTCACTCGCATTAAAGAAGCAGTCATTGATACGCGCTCCATAACAAACTTAATTGGCTTTAAACAGCACTTGGCATCTCTGGCAACTGCAGATGTGTACTACTGAACAGAACTGAAACTTAAATATCGATCTCATCCCGCAAGTATTGATCAACGCCGACCCCAACGGTACTGTAGATCCATCGATATTTTAGCTCGCTCCGCCCACCACTACTCGACACAGTGCGTCACGTCACTAGCTTTCGCTAGCATCACAACAGTACGCTACCAGGCATCATGGGTGACACGAAACATTGGCCAGAAATCCACAAAGTCGCGACAGAGAAGAGGCGTGAGCTGGTTTTACAGGGCCCTGGTGTAGACGAGAGAATCTCCTCTCAAGGGGGACTCGACTCGTCCATTTATTCCCTCACACTGATAAATTATCTGGAAGTCAGCCAGTGCCCGAGCTTGACGGAGATCCACGAGGACGTCAAATATCTCACTAACCTCCACAGCCTCGTGCTCTGTAGGAACAAACTTCGCTCAGTCCCGAACGCCATTGGCGACCTCAAGTCCCTGAGAGTTTTGGACCTTTCAGTCAACGAGCTCGCGGGTTTACCGGAGGGTATCGCCCACTTAGCAGAGCTCAACACCCTGAACGTTAGCTTTAACCGGCTGGAGGTTCTGCCTGAGGGGCTGAGCCGGTGCACCAAGCTCTCTACCATCAACGTCTCCAAGAACAACATCACCGCGTTCCCTGCGGATTTCTTCTCCGAGCGACTGGATCTCCTCAGCACCCTGGTGGCCTCCGACAACGCCATCCAACGGCTGAGCTCAGACGTTTGCAAGCTAGCTGCTCTAAAGGTGGGCCGAACACCAGCAGTCGCAGTTCCATCCATAAAATATCTAATGTATTTGGTGAAAGGTGGTCTTGGGTGGATCAAAGGTGCGCCGAACCAAAGAGAAGTTGTCGCTTGCGTTGGTGAATAGCTTTAAATGTAGTTGCCGAGGAGCTACATTTGCTAATAGGCGAGGTTTTACCCAAATATCAAATATTTTAAACTGAGTTTGGCGGCTAACCTCACAGGAGCCATAAAAGCAGCCATAAAAGTAGATTCTTGGGGCAACTCGGGGTCTCACTCCCTAACTGCTAAAAAACGTTGTGCTTTTAAAAATAATTTTAATTAAACATATAATTGACATTGTGTTATCAATAGATTCTGCCTTCCCTAATACCTTAGCTTGCCATTAGACCACATGTTTCAGAATCTGTCGTTATAACACACAGATTTTCCACAAGTCTAAATGGTTTAAAACTGTAACTAGAATGTGTTTCCCCCCAAGGGAAATATGTTAACATCAATGGCTGTGCCTGTAGCAGCAGAAACTTTGGTAATATGTAATTAATGTCTCCACCAAGAAATACTCAAGCCTGTTCCATCTTTACCCCACAATACACATGAAGCCTCAAAAACGAGCTGATGTTTTTACCAAAAGTGGTTGCCACATAGGTCTCACTGACCTCACTTCTGTCTTCCCAGGTTCTAGATCTCTCTCGCAACAAGCTAAGTGAGATCCCCTCCGCTCTGAGCGACTGCCACAAACTAAAAGAGATCAACTTCAAGGGCAATAAGCTGAACGACAAACGTCTTGAAAAGGTGGTCAACTGCATGCAAACCAAGAACATCCTCGACTACCTCAGAGGCAAAGAGAGGGAGGGAGCGGGCGGAGGTGATGGGGATAAAAAGGGAAGGCAGCAACACAGGGCGAAGAAGAATAAAAAAGTGGTGGACGAACCGGATGAGGTGGAAGACCTGAACAAGATGGTGGTAAGGGTTCTCCACGTTTCGGATGCGCCCACAGCACTCGAGGTTAAAGTAAGTGCAGAGGTTAAGGACGTTCGACCCTACTTGGTGTGCTGCGTGGTCCGAGGGATGAACCTACACCCCGGGAATTCTCTCAAACGGTTCCTGATGGCACAGGTACATGATGGTGGCACATGCTGGCACGCATCTGACCATCTTGACAATAAAATCCCCACAACCTGCACTATGGGTCACCAAAAAGTCTTCCCTGTTGTCTTCACAGAGAGACATTCATGATGAGTTGTGTGATAAAAGGACCACGGCAACCATTGCAACCCATGATATGCAGCTGATTAAAGGGCCACTGATTTATGAGGTCAAACCGCCCACTGAGCTGAAGGTACGCTGAAGCAGAAAGTCAAGCTCATCATTTTCAGTGTTTGATGTCGTTTAGCGGCAAGCCAGACAATATCTTCTCTCTCCTTTGTTGCTATCAAATCAAATAAGTAGAGGATTTTAATTCTCACATGTAGAATTCTCACACTAACATTGTTTCTGTTAGATCGTTCCACTGGGTCGTAAGGAGATGACGGCAGTGGAGCTGGTGAGACACCTTCAATTAGAGGCTGATGAACTGAGGAAGCAGAAGAAAAGGCAGAACGTATCCGGCCTCCACAAGTAAGTAACAATATGCACGATGGCACTCCCATAAACGCACACTGACCTGAGCACATTAATAAAAAAATAAACCCCACATTTAGTCTCCAGGTAAATATAATCAGTGTGTAGTTCAAAGAAAATACTGAAACAGAGGGAAACATTTATTGATCATTGTTAAAACCATTCATTGACTTGAAGTCAGAATGGCGAGTTCAGTTTGACGTACACTGATAGAAACCTGCATTTTCAAATACATTTTCTCAACTTTATGTCATGTTATGGATCTGTTACATTTTTATACTTACCTTGTTATACTTCAGTTAATCTGAGCAATTACCTTTTTTACAGATACCTGGAGCTTTTAAAAGGGAAAACACTCTATCCCTGCCTCGTTGATGCAGAGGGACATGTGATCTCATTCCCACCTATTACCAACAGTGAGAAAACCAAGGTTTGTATGTCTGTTCTATTTAATTTTTTTGATACATTTGAATTTCTAATCCAGTCCTATGATTGTGCTTTACAGATTAAGAAGAATACCACAGAGTTGTTTTTGGAGGTGACGAGTGCAAACAGCCTGCAGACCTGTAAAGACGTAATGGATGCTCTGATTGTAGTAAGCTTCTGTTTTTCTCTCTCACTCATTCCAAATATAGAGGGTATAGAATAGTACATAGTGTGGACCTGAAACTCACTTCATTTAATATTAAGTGAGCACATTTGACAGAGTGTGACGCTATAGAATAGGTATGTTCAGTTTTCAGCAGAGGTCTCATTATAGGCTGTAGAGGACAAAGTTTACAGATTTAACTAGTCATTAGGGGAATTTGTCTGAAAATGAATGAACTGAAAATGAATTCAGTGGCTTCTTTACATTTAAATTTGCAACAAGATATTCATATTAATACCAATTCTAGCAACCTTTGAGTATGTAATAGTTTGTTCACACAAAGAGTAACTTTGACACGTTTTTGTTTTGTTTTTTGTTCACTGCCTTCCGACTTTGCCAGTGTTTATTTGATACCTAAAACTCAGAAACTTCAGTTATATTATACATTATAGTATATTTAAGACTTTTTAAAAACATTGTACTGTTTTATTCACAGAAAATGGCAGAGTTGAACAAGTTCACAGCGGAGAACCAGGAGGCCTCGTCAGATGGCGAAGAGGCTGCTCCATATGAACAGGTAACCAGCTGCAAGACCTCCAGCGAACTGATTGTCCAGCAGGTGCGAACTGTTGACCAAGATGGGAACCTGAAGGTCGTCTACCCATCGAAGACAGACTTCTCCAAAGACATAAGCAATTTGACCATCATTTGGTAGTAGTGTTGTGAAGTATCTATGATGCTTACTCTTAATAATTTGCTGCGTTAAGTCATTAAACAGATTATCATCATGGGATGTTAATATCAAAGTTTTGATAAACATGCAAAAAGGACTTGTTTACTTTAGATACTTCAGAAAACCTGATCCTGGAGGATTTTTAAAACAGCAGCCTGTCAGTATTGTCGGTTGATGTGCTGCCACTTCCTTTTGCCACTACCTAAACACACTATCAATGTCACTGTATGTACTGTATGTCCATGTATTCTTACTTTTGTATTACTAACAAACTGATGAAAACTTTCTCTTACACTCTCACTTATCTGTATGACTCTATGACTCAAAGATTTCTACTTCTCACCTTAAACCACGAGCAGTTTCCCTTTAGCAAGCAACCAATAATGAATGAGGCATAATCAAATAATAAACGTCAGCACTGGCTTCCTTGTTACAGAGTGTTTAATGTGCCACACACAGTGTTTGCTGTTAAATGTTGATTTCATGTGCTTGTCAGCAGGATTCAGCATAAAGCAGTGAACTGAATGTGTTTTTAAGGGACAGGATGTGAGTAGTAGTACTGTAAAGTACCCATTACATTTTGGTGGTGACTTTAATTTACATTATGCGATCGGACAACTGTGTCAGTTTATCAAGAAATTAATGTTTAGGTTTTAATGTAAAAAAAATAATTACACATACTGTGATTAGTGTTGTTTTCCTTGGGGAAGATATGCGTTTTAGTTTTTTTCAGTCACTGTTGCTCTACCTGATGATTTTCTTCCAAACTACTACTACAGCGGGTTTTATATATTGTTCATGCATTTTCTCGGTTCTACATGTGTACAAATAACGTGTATCCAGCTAAATATCACACTACAAGAACAACTCTTTGACACATAGGTTTTGAGAAAGTATCCAGATATTTGAAGATTCAATTGCAAGTATCAGAGGTATGAACAACATTTACTTTAATCACCCATCCCACTTGACATCACATCTCTAATGACAGTAAGAACATGTCCTCAATGCACTTATTTTTTATCATGTCTGTAAGGATTGTTTATTTCTTCCCCTTATGTTGTTTGTGGTGCTTTCTGCCATGGACATCTGTTCTCTATCAATTAGTCAGTAGCTGTCTTAATAGGAATTGAGAATGATACCTGTTAAATTCACATGAAAACTACTGGTCACTATCTCCATCTGGCTCTATATTAGAAAGGTGTATAATCTGCTAAATCTGTCATGAATACTGTAACTCAAAGGTAACACCTACAACATTATTATGTTTAAAGAGATTTATAGCATAGTCTGTTATTGATTTAAACTTCCCTCTGGTTTTAAGGTGGGACATATGTGCAACCATTGCTAAGGCTTTATTATGTTCGGAGTAACTTCCTCAGTGTCAGTATTAGTCAGCGTGAGAGAGCTTGTCATAACAGTCGCGTTGTGTTTTGAATTGGGGACTTTTCATATATAAGATATATTTACTGTATGTAGATGAGCAACAGAGGAACAAGGGCTATAGAACTTCTACTTCCATTCTTACTGTACAAGTTCCCATTTTCTAAACAAGATCAGTGGAAAAGAGCATAGAACGATTTACATTGCACAAAGTAAATATGTTGATTGTCTGCTCTTGAAAAATGACAACTTCTATGTGGCCACACGACACCAAAATCCCACATGATCCATGTTTTAGATTATAATTAATAGATTTCTTTCCTATATGATGCGTATACCGTACTTATGTATCATTTAAAAAAGTTGCAAAAGACTAAAAACGTCCAAAACCCAAAACACGTACAAAATCAGTAGAAATGGAATAGACAAGTCAGTTTCCGTAAAAGGAAAAACACAACCATAATTAATCAGACTCATACATCTGGCATCTCTGCTGTGATATAATCAAAGGAAATCAAAGTTGAGCCTTTGGATTATAGAAAAGACAAACATTGCACCTGAACCTGAAAGAGGACCTGAGAGAAGTGTCAAGCTGAACTTTCCCTGGGCTGTGCTGAGTTTTGAAAGTAGAGAAGTTTGCGGAGAAAGGCAAAGGAACCAGGCATTTGCTTATAAAGCCCCTTTGCGGAGTTTTGGGAGACCTCATCGTTAACCTGGAAATAAACACAGTTTATCATATGATGTCTTTATACTAAAGGAGCATAATGGTAAAGGGGATTTAACATAGCCACATTTAATTCCGCAGGTATAACAGAAGCTCACCATCATCAACATTGTAACCAAGTCATCAGTAGCAGCATTTTCCTCAAGGATACGGTCTAGTGTCTCAACATACCAGGATCCAGATTTGGTGTCTCTCCAAGAAACATAACCTGTACATGTCACATGATCAAAGTAGCATTAGGACATAAATAGCAAATCAAGTCTATAGCTTTGAAATGCATCTCTGTTTATAGTCTAAATGAGTGCAGAGGTCTGACTGCAACACACCAGGAAAAGTTGAGTAGGACACCAGAATGTCACTTGGCGTGGGCAGAGTTGTTCTGGCATCCGGTTCATCAGACGTGCTCAGAGAGTCACTGCTGGATGACATCGGAATGGCATCTGTCTGGTCATCCACTCCACCGATGGATGGTCCAACTTCATCGGGGGACACCTCATAGCCTGTGTCTTTTTCACCTCGAATACAAAAGCATTTTCCCTTCAGATAAGTTAAAGTGCACGTGTATACAGTAAATATTACAAGTAGGATTATGACTATGAATTAATGAATATTCAATAGTATTCTCGGCGATAGCTACCTCCTCCACATGCCTGGATGAAGTAAAGTTTGGGTTTGCCGTGTAAAGATGGACAATGTTGGCCATTGAGGTAGTTTGTGATATGCTGAACTGGGACATACAGTCCGTCCACACCGTATACAGCACCAGGGAAGCGGTTGTGACTCACCTAAAAACAAAAATATGAGGTTCGACATTATCATCTAGATCTTGAGTGAGTCATAGGATGCTCCAATTGGATTTTGTTACCATAGCAGCTGGTTTGATGTAAATCTATGCGTGATTACTGCACAGACACAGTTTAGTATAATAATTTGTATACGCTCTCTTTATTCCAATGAGCCTGGATTGCTGGACAGAGCTTACCTCAGTCCCGTGGGACAGCATGATAACCACACAGCAGTCATACACTGAGTGGTCCACCTTAGACAAAGCGGAGAGTTCATGCTTGATTTGCTGTAAATGTCAAGCAGAGAACTGTTACCTGCGCAAACACGTGCTCGGGGTTTCACACATGGTTTCAGATGCAAAGGCAAGAAATAAAAATGAAACTCACTCTTTGGTTTAGGTTCGTCTTCACTTCCACAATGAAGTTGAGCGTCCTGAATCTTCTCTCTAGTTTCTCACAGTCTACGTTAGAGCCTGTGCGATTGCTCAGCCCGCTGTGACGCTCAAACTCCACATTGTTTATGATGAGGCAGTGTCCACACGGGCTGGCGTCCATTTTGTAGCTCTGACATGGACACATGTGGAAAAAGAAAGCAGCGAGTGAAACAGATTCTCAGCCACGTCTCTCTTCCTATAGTGCATAATAGATACCTTAATACTGTCCCGTCGCGTTCTGCTGTCTAGCCTTGGTCTAATATACTCCTTTTCAGGTGCTGTGACATGAACACAGATCTGTGTTAATCACTATTTACCAGCTTGTTACCAATATGTTGATGAACTGCATGTCTTACATGGACTGGGAGTAGTTTTAGGGTTAGGAATTAGGATAGGAAAAACAGTGACATCATCTCTTCTTCGTTTATCAATATCCATTGGGGAGGCTTTAAAAGAAACAAAGAAAACACACATGAGCAGTGTTACAAGAGTTACTGTGAACATCTTACTGCCAACACTATCTTACAGCTGTGATCTAAAGGCTTGGGAGATACACACTTACACACTGGGAGAGGCTTGACAACAGGGCGAACTACCTCAGTGGGTGTTGCAGGCTGTACATGAACTGTGGGAGCTCCATTCAGCAGGAGCTCTACCAAGTTCTGCTGACCTGACTCCAGAAGACACTCCAGGAATAATGGGAAAGCTCGACTCCCACGGGTCTCCAAGTCCAGGACCAACTGTCTGGCCTGATCTCGTCTGGTCCCAGCTCTCTGAAATGAAGAAACTGTGTCACGCCAACGAACCTAAATGTGACCCAGATACAGAAGCGGTCCTACCTCAATCTCATCGATCATGTCCTGCGTGAAAACTCCCCTTTCAATTAGGCCATCATAGAGTTTGGCTGGATTCAGGTCTGTCACCAGACTGATCCTGTTGCGCTGAAGAACCCTTTTGTGCTCCTCTTCCATTCTACATCTGACACGAACGACCTGAGTAGAAGAAAGCAGGGGGGCTCTCACAAATCAACTAACAAATCACGTTAACGTTGTGGTATCTTAAAGTAAGGGCAGTTGTCCGACTCGTTTATAAAAAGGAGAAGTTTAATGTGGTCGTATACGAACGTCTGTTCTCTAGCCACTGCTCGATTACACTCGCCGTTTCCTTGTTTACATCACCGCTGCTCGTGATTGGTCCACTGACAGAGGATTAGAAAATTGGGTGCGTTTGATTTTAAAACCCGCGTGCCACTGCTGCGCGGCAAGCTTATCGCGATACGTCCACACTAAACACCGCGTTTCGCGACTAGCGAAAAAAAATAAATCGAAGACACACAAACGAAGCAAAAGCAAAATATCTCCAAATACTCGCTCTCCCAAAATTACCTTCGACACCGGGCACCTCCCCCTCCACTGCCTCACAGCAGCAGGTTGTCAGCTCGTTCCAGAGGAGGAGTCGTGTGATGCTACAGAATACACCCTGTGCGTTTCGCTGTCTCCGTCACATCAGCGTTAACCGAGACGCCGACGAGCATCTGAACCTTTACCGAATATGTGCCGTGGTCCCGGCTGAGCGCATCTGCTGGAGGTGACTGGGATGTCGAGCTGTTGCGTTGAGGCAACGAACGAGTGTAGCAACGCACCCCAACCTCAATTATTCACAAAAAAAAACTATCACAGCGTCTTTATTCAAGGGGGATAAATATCACATAATAATAATAATAATAATGATAATTCACATTCCAGTAACACGTCAGTACATTTATAATATGGCGATAACCGTGGTTCAGTAATTTAGCCTACATGTATCACCCTAGCCTTCCTAGCTTCTGGTTAGCATGGTTTTAATTTAAATTCCAGCATCTTTAGCTATCCGGTTGCGTCACTCCTAGCTTATTCGCATCAAAGGATGTTTTTGTATAACTGTGCCGGTATTGGTCGTCCCTCAGGTTCGGGCCACTTGATTTCACTTGACTGTGACGGTTCTTCCTGTGTGTTTAAGGTAACTGCGACGGCAGCGTCAAAGATGTCTTTGCTGCTGGCTGTGGCGTTGGTCCTCTCAGTGCTGCTCGCAGGGGCAACTCAAGCCGGACCTGAGCTGGACCCCTACAAAATCTTAGGCGTGACCAGGAGCGCGAGTCAGGCTGAGATCAAGAAGGTTTACAAGCGCCTTGCAAAAGAATGGTAACCGTCTTCACATTCGTTTACACACAAATCAAACTCTGTCCTTCCCTGATCAGAGCATCTTCGTTTTTTTTTAAGGCATCCAGACAAAAACAAAAACCCTGGTGCTGAGGACATGTTTATCAAGATCACCAAATCCTATGAGGTGGGTCCTAATTTCAGCAGTGATTCATTGCCTGGCTGTGCATGTGTACATCAGCTGTAGTGTAAGTCAGCAAAGTCCCGTATGCATGGCCACAAAATGTTGTGTCATACCATTGTTTACAATACCCAACCTTTAGATCCTATCCAGCGAAGACAAAAGGGCAAATTATGACCGCTACGGGCAGACTGATGACACCCAGCCGTATGGGAGCAGGCACTATGGTCATCGCCACGACAGCTTTTACTTCGACGAGTCTTTCTTCAACTTTCCCTTCAACAGCAAGAACCACAGAGACTTTGCGGACACCAAGCACACATTGACCTTTAACCAGTATGTCAAAGAGGTGGTGCCGGACAGCTACAGAAGACCTTACCTGATAAAGATTACCTCTGACTGGTGCTTCAGCTGCATCCACATCGAGCCCATCTGGAAAGACGTGGTGCAAGAGATGGAGACACTAGGTTTGGACTCTAGGTCATATGAATCATCTAATCGTCAGCCAGCTGCCTGTCTATGACATAACACTGAGTGAGCTGAAAAACGTGCACTTGTGTCTTTGCAGGTGTTGGAATAGGTGTTGTGGATGTTGGCTATGAGAGACGATTGGCCAATCACCTTGGTGCTCATCGCACCCCATCAATACTTGGAGTAATCAGTGGCAAAGTGACATTTTTCCATTATGCTGTCGCAAAGGAGCACCTGAGGCAGTTTGTAGAAGACCTTCTTCCTCAGAGACTTGTGGAGCGGGTAAATATAAGTGTGATAAATATTTTACTCTTTGTGCGGCACATTACAGAGCAGGTACAGTTGCTGTATTTTTGATTTATAGACTGATTAATTGATCGCATGAATGGAGTCTGAATCAAACAGTTTTCATTTTTCAAATTTCAGGTCACAGACAAGAATGGCCTGCAGTTCTTGAACAGCTGGCATGAGATCAACAAGCCACATGTGCTTCTGTTCGACCAAGTGCCAGTTGTTCCTCTTTTATACAAAGTAGGGTCTTTTTTGCAGATTTCTTTTGTTTTGAAATCGGCATCACGTAGCAGCTGCATTACTTCATCAACAAATATGAATGTATCTCTGCAACTCCACAGTTGACAGCATTTGCTTATAAGGATTACTTACAGTTTGGATATGTGGACCAGGGACTCTCTGAGACCGCGTATCTGCAGAAACAGTTCAACATTAACAATTATGCTCCAACCATGCTGGTCTTCAAAGAGAACGTCGACAAGCCCGCTGACATAATACAGGTGAATCATTTCCTTTTCTCATTTCTTTTGGTTTGGGCCTTTGCAGTTAGTTTCATAGGTACAGAGTCTCCCTTGTATTGCGTTGAAACACCACCTCACTCCGTTCCGTGTGGATGTTTGTTCTCCGCAGGCAAAAGGAATGAAAAAACAAATTATTGATGAGTTCATGTCAAACAACAAATTTCTCCTCGCACCACGGCTGGTCAATCAGAAGCTCTTTGATGAGCTCTGTCCGGTTAAACAGTTCCACAGACGCAGGAAGTAAGGACATTTATTTTTTCTAATCATCGTAAATCATAGAAAAAGAAACAAAACATTTTATTAAGTTATATTGTTTGAAGTCAACTATGTACTGGAATGTCTCCTCAGATACTGTGTCCTGCTGATAACAAGTGATGATGAGACCCTCTCTTTTGGGAACCAGGCCTTTCTCTCATTTGCCTCCACTAACACCAGGGAAGTTGTGAGGTTTGCCTACGTGTACCAGCGGCTACAACAACCACTGTGTGACATCCTCATGCAGAGCAAGGACAGCGCAGATTCACCACCACAGGTTAAGGTTAACTCCCATACACATGTGCAACTAGAATTCTGAAGTAACAGGAGCTAAAGTAGTATGCAAACTCTGTGATTATTATAGTGTTTGTGATTTTGTAGTTGATCTTTCTTACAATAGTCACCACAATTAGACATGTTTGATTTCTGTTCTTGTACTATTAGATTTTTTTGCATTGACGAAAAAATGCCCTAGGGGTCTGCGGACCCCTGGTTGAAGACCAGTGGGTTCGAATATTATTAAATTAAAAAAATGTTTTAGTATGGAGCAGAATAATTTATTAGTGTGAGGCTTTTAAGTATTGACTTTAGTACTATTCCAGATTATTATTACTAGACTGAGTGTGTTATATCTTAAAGTCCGAGTGTTGTGTTTGTGTAGGTTGTGATCCTAGAGAGGCGTAACGCTGCAGGGAAGGCCCTATTTAAACCAGTGACCGCATGGAACGGCACTGAAGAAGACAAGCAGCAGCTCCTGGAAGAGCTGGAGCGACTTCAGAAGGACCCGTCCATCCTCGTCCACGACGCCATGCTGCCTGAACTCAACAACGAGTTTGCCTCCGTATGTTCTCAAGGAGTTAAAATATTTGGTTTGAATAAGGATTGCTACATATATACAGTATATATGTATATATATATCACCTACCACTAGTACTTACTAAAACTAATACTTTCACTCTTCAGATGTTTCTCATCCGGTGGATTTACGCATCATATGATTACCTCTCTGAGGTCATAGATGATATTCTGCATAACAACTGGTAGGAAAAAAACAAATGTGTACACCATACATTGAAAAACAGTGTGCATTGTTGTATTAAGACCTCTGAATGACTTGCAGGCGTGAGATGATGCCTCTGCTGTCCCTCATCTTCTCTGCCTTGTTCATCTTGTTTGGTACAGTGGTCATCCAGGCCTTCAGGTTGGCGCATTTACCGCACACATTTCAGGAGAACACTAATCCTCTAAATACTGGAAGAAACTGTTAACTGTCCAGCCTGTTTACTGTCCAGCCAAATAAAACAAATAATAATAATAATGCTATTAGTTTTAATTTGCTACAGCTACACATGCCCTTCTTATTATCAGTGACTCCAGTGAAGATAAACAGACAAAACCAAAGGCGAAAGATGGCACCAAAACAGAAAATGGGTCACCAGGGACCAGCACTTCAAGGCAGGAATATGTGTCAAATTTCCACACATCACAGAGTGCGCCTTTTATTACTGTGTCTTTAAGCTCTTTACTCTTACTGTTGGTTTTAGTCGCCCTCCCAGGAAGAATTTTGTGGAGGTGACAGAGCTGACAGACATCACCTACATCAGCAATCTAGTGAAGCTGAGACCAGGACACATGAACATAGTGCTGGTGCTCACTGACGCATCCAAGAACATCCTTCTGAGCAAGTTTGCCAAAGAGGTCTATTCCTTTACAGGGTAAGCTTGACTTTGCTTTGTGTAACTAATTTGAATTAGTAAAGTACTGATAGTTCACCATGTTCATTCTCTCCTAGGAGCTTGACGCTTCATTTCTCCTTCCTGAATATTGACAAGCACAGCGGATGGATGAACACACTGCTGGAATATGCCCATGATGCTATCCAGATTGATGCGGATGAGGATGATGGCAGAAACCACAAGATAGACTACACTGGCTATGTGCTCGCACTTAATGGTTACAAAAAGTACCTTTGCTTGTTTAAGCCTGTCTACACTGGGGAAGACCTTGACAGTAAATCCTCTGAGGATGAAGGGGGGGTGTCCCGGGGGAGATCGAGGTCCCATGATGATAACCCACCACGCAAATCCAACCGATCCCGCAACATATCCACATTGCAGATCCACCACAAACTGGACCGCCTGGGGCTGTGGATGGAAAGGCTCATGGAGGGCACTTTGCCTCGCTACTACATCCCAGCCTGGCCTGGACTGGACAAGATCACCCCCTGTAAATAGAAGGGGGCAATTTCAGAAGGACTTTGTGTTTATCTACTGTCATTCAAAAAACATTTCCCTTGTGTTCTGCTGAAGTTAGGCTCAAGCTGCCTTTTTTGCACTTTAGATATTATAGTTAAAAATGTTTTTATATGTTTTTGGGTAAACACATCAAGCCGAAGTTCAGCTACTGTGGCACAGGTTCTTTAATTTTAATGAATCGCATGCTTTGTTAACTGTTGGTGGTCTTATTTATTCAGGCGAACGCTGCTCCTCCTGCCTTGTCAGCAGAAAAAAAACACTGTGGCAACCTGTACTCTCCTGCCTTCATGACCATCTGTCATATTCACTTACACTAAAGGAGGCAGGATAATTACCTTAGTCTACATTGTTGAAAACTGTGAATAGAGATGCATGTCTCTAAAGCTAAATATCTTTGCCCTTTTATCTATATCTGGCCTGTTTATATTTGGTTATTAACTGAATGATGATTTGCTTGTGAAATTAGACGTAGCATCCTGCTCTAATAGCATCCCTTATCTGAATTTCTAGGGATTCTTTCCATGTTCTTCCTAATAACGCAATTGCAGGAAATACATGGAAAGTGTTTGGGTTGTGGTTTAAAATGTTCCTCACCAAAAACACAAGAATCATTAAGCGGCCAACCTCAGTTAGCCAGTAGGTATATGTAGCAAACATAACGGTCTCCATTTCAAGGTCTGGTACATTATCAGTACATCAAAATATCATAAATGTAATTTTGTTGGTACTTTAATATCCTACTTACTCACACTCATCTGTAGTGTCTGTATTTTAAAAGAGAAAATAAGTTGAAAAACAAGGGTAACACTTTACTTGCATTTATAGAACCGAAAAGATTTTTTCTTAGTTCTTACCAAGAGTTTCTTTTTTAGGTCAGTGCAAGAATGTCAAGGTGTTTCAGTCGAGCATTTATTCTCCTGTTGGTTGTAATAAAATGTTTATTAAAATATAAGATTATATGAATTACCCTCCTTAACAGCCCATTTCAGAGAAATACTACGACACCACAGTACCGCAGGGATACAAGAACATTTCTCAAACTGAATAAGCTGAATAAGCAGTTGCCTTAAACCAGGAGTGTCAAACGTATGGCCCGTGGGCTGGAACCGGCCCGCCATTGGGTCCAGTCCGGCCCTTGGGATAAAAAATCATGAACTACATTTTTTTAAAATAAATATGCAGTTCTTATGTTGTCTGCCAGGGGTGCACTGTTTTAGTCAGGGCAGACAACATGACACAACACTGCCACTGAACTAACAGCAGATGTGCTGACATAGAAGATACAATAAGTATCTTAGAAGAAGCGTAATTACATAGAATCTATGTAATTACGCTTTGAGTTTACTGGTCTGGCCCCCTTATAATCAGATTTGGCCGTATGCGGCCCCCAGACCAAAATGAGTTTGACACCCCTGCCCTAAACAATGGATCCTGTATTATAGAGCTCCTTGGAGTTAAATGCATTTCAATAACCACGCAAGTAACTTTTATACAGTTTATATTGTAAAACATTGTATTATTTTATTTTCTTTCTGAGGACGGATCCTCGTGGGCCATTATGTTTCCTGCTTTAATCCTTCCCCTTTTATTTCTTGGATGATCATCAATCTCTACACAAGAATGAAAAGTTGAATATTTTACTGCTGGCTCCACTCTTCACCACTAGATGGTGACAGCTACATAAACTTTACCCTCACGTCAGCCCTGTTCAACTACAATGTTGACCTGAATGTTGGCTAATGGATTATCTGTTTGTAAATGTAATTTAACATTTACACAATTCTAATGACATGGATGAAATGTAAATAAAAGCGCTTTTACGCTAATAGTAAAAACCATAATGCTATAATTTATGGTAAACTGAAAAGGCGATTAAGTAAACTTATGGAATAATTAAATTTTTACAGTGAAAACTGTAAAAATGGTTAAATGTGTATGAAATATGTACAAAGTAAACTTGTGCTAAGTACTAAAAAAGCTTTTCAACAAAGTATTAAAAAGAATTACACATTGAAATAAATATTAGTAATGGAACAGCCAATAAGATATTTAATGTAATTTAAAGACACTCCCCCAGAATACAAAATGGTATCATCATATCTTTTTTTTTACTTTTTTTTTTTAGCCCTCGTAATTATGCAAACACAAACTTCTCATTTTTGTGAGGCTTCAGGCAAGATCCAGCAGTGCCTGCAGCAGGTCTGGGATTTGGTATCATCATATTGCATATAAACCACTGTAATCTACTGTACACAACAGGGCGAGGAATTGTTATTCCAGATAAAGCAGCGCCACTCGTGACTCGTTTTACATGCGGGAGACAAATCAGGCTGTCAACATGATGCACAGCCCCCAGTTTTCACTCCCTAAGGAAAATAAACTACAGAACTTGAGTCCCCCCCGACAGCCCTGTAATAAGACACGTGGGGGTGCTGATTAAAAATACGTAGTGATAACGAGTGCAGGAAATATTAAGTCTTTTGATTTTCAATGCAACAACAATGACAGTGTGTGAATGTTGTAGAATATTGCAGAAACACATCAAGACACACGAAATAGTTGTGCACTATGACTGACACATGATTATCTCAACACAAAGACTGGAAAATAGTGGAAAGAGAAAGAAAGAGGCAGTAAGTACACAAGTTCCTGGTAATAAAACGTACACAATCTGAGCATCCCCTAGCTGGGGAAATGTTTTGATCTGCGTTTCTCATTCAAAAACCTAAAATGTCAATTCTGGTTAACTTCACTCATATTAAATTATGGAAAATTTCATTTCAGACAAACAGACATTCAGTCTGTTATCCAGACTGGACAGTAATGAGAGGCTCATCGGCGTTTTTTTTTTTCTCCCATTGATAATTAAGTATAATATGCTCATTGTTATCAAGTGTTCGCTGGTTGGTCCACTAGGTTTCCTCCCACCAATTATCCACTGAGACATGGAAGGACAGTATGATCCTTTTTTTTGAAGTGGCACAATGTGAGTGTGGCCTGCATCTCCTCATTTGCACTGGGATTCCTGATGAGCGGTTGAAAGTCTTATTATTCCAATGTCTGGCATCAACATTGTCAAAATTAACAAATCAGTCCTGATGTCCACATGATGTGATAAAACCAATGTTTTATCACATCATTATAATGTATAGTGTTCATTATAATGTAATTGATGGCTAAATTCCATTTAGGTTTCCTTCAGGTTTATGATCTTGGTGGTCTGAGTGTCATCACAGGGACATGTGAATAGAACAGAACCATCACAGTACACCCTGTGCTTTTCTAAGCTTGTTCAATGTGAATACACCGTATTCAGACATTGGAGTTAGTGTAGACAGCTGAGTCATTTTTCACTTTGGTTTTTGTTTCCTTTTTCCATTCTTATTTGTCAGTTTCTATTTCCCTTGTAAAGACTTTTGTGTATTTAAAAACCTATAAAATCTATTTTCACATTGTTATAGATCACTGTGAATCAGTGATAACAACGTTTGTGATAAAAGATTAGGGTTTTCGGAGTGTGGATTTAAATGTGGCTTACTTATGGTCGACATGCAACATTGTTGATGGGAATGAAAACTGAGATGGACAGTCTTATCAGATGTAATGCTGTGGCTGCCAGAGCTGGATCATTGCCCATGCATGATTGAAAGGCTGCATGATTTCAAATGCACAGCAACTCCAGCACATCAGAGGAGCTTTCTATAAATATGTGATCAATGTATTTACATTTTTAAAGACTAAGTAACTTTTCAATGCATTTCTGTTAGATAAGGCTAATGTGGGCAATTTAAATGGTCCTCCCTCACACACATGATGGTGAGATTTGTGTGGTTTTAGACAACATCTTAACTTGTTGTGTTGATGTCCACTTCAGGTGGGACTTCTTCAGTGATATCTTTATTTTTCATATAGTTCCACTTTTCAGTGTCAATTCCACATTGTGATATTGGCATGCATTTATACCTACTGTTACCATACTGTCATTACTCCTTCCATTAATGAAGTATTAAAAAGAAAAGGATAATTCAAGCCAACTAATATAATGTGTGGAAAAAAGTCAACAATAAAATCATCTGCATCTCAGTATCAATATTTTTCCAGCTCCATGTTAATACTGGTTTAGCATCTGTGCACTCTGTGCTGAATTAAAAATCTTGTAAATCCTGCAGTTTACACAACACAACGTGTTCACTGTAACAAGCAATCAAATTGTTCCAGTTGGTTAAAGGCATTATCCTGAGAGAGAGAGAGAGAGAGAGAGGAACTGGCAAAATACGGTCGCCATATTTATTATAGTAATTTACTGTAAAATAGTTTACATTCTAATTACAGTGTAGACTTACTACCATGTGCAGATGCATACATACATACTCAAACAGTTAAGAACTAATGTCTCTAATATATATATATATATATATATATATATATATATGTGGCTTTAATAATGCTTTGATGTGCGACACTTTCCTTTGGACCTACACTCCACAGCCACATGATGCTATAGAGAGACAAACGACACAAACACCCAACCACACAACAACCCCGACCACACAGAAGAGAGAAAACAGGAGACAACAACAACAGAAGACAGAAAAGGAGAAACAAGGAATTCTCAGCCTTTGGTGCCAGACAGTTTCTGAGGGACAAACCTTTAGAGGAGAATAGTCCAGATCTGTCAGAAGGTAGCTGAATGACGGATGCTGTGATGTGTACAATAATGTGTAAATATCATATATTATATTAGATATATTAGATACTATTGGTAGCATGGGCTTGTCACTCTGATGCTTTTCATACTTTGACCTATATAACATACTGTACAGAAAGAAGCTGCGGGGAATCTTCTCTCTCTCTCTCTTCCAGCAGGGGGGCGACAGAGAGCTGCGGAAAATCTCTCTCTCTCTCTCTCCTCCAGGGCTGCATCCCGTTATCTGGGAGGAGGGAGGGGAAACCACATCCACCACAACGCCTCTCTGTTCTGTTCTCACCCGCAGCTCCTGCGAGCAGGAACCGGGACGCGTTCATGTCGTCGACCCTGAGCGCGTGAAGAGAAGCGACGCATCAGAACAAAGCGACCGTTTTCCAGCGTCCCAGTGGAGAAGGACACTCGCGTTGTATTCCTGATTTCTTCCGCGTTAGCCGGACACCGCTTCCTGCTTCTCCGTCCTGTTGCGCTAACAGGGGCTCCGGTTGTGGCAGGCAGCGAGGCTCGTCTCCTTTTGTGTTGTTGTTGTGTCGCTTCGCAGTTGTTTTCACTCGCGCTCAACTCAACAACTTCTGCCTCCCGTTTTTTTCTCTTTCTCCAAACATTAGGTTTCATTTCTGTTTTTTTTTTTCTTCTTCTTGTTTCGGCCTAAACGGAATGAATGACAAAAACAAAGGAGGTTGATGTCCATAACTCTGCGGCTCACCTCTTCGCCTCGCCCAAGCAAAGGAGACTCCATCTCCGGCAGAAGATGGAAAGCGGAGGCGGGACGGAGTGCTCGGACAGCGGGCAGACGCAGCGCGCGGCGCCGGTGCTGCAGCAGACGAATGCCCGGGCTGAAACCGCGGAGCTCCCTGCGGCGCCGTCCGTTCCGTCTCCCGGCGAGAAGAAGAAGATAAACCGGGCTCCGTCGCCGGCCAGACCGAAGGATGTGCCCGGGTGGTCGCTCACAAAGATCCGCGGAGGAATAGGGTCGTCGACCCTAAGCGTCAAACCCGGAGCCATCCACCTGGGGAGCCGCATTTCCAGACGCAGCCCCGTGGGAAGTCTTCCCGGGAAGGACGGTAAAGCGGAGAAGAACGGCGGTGGCAAAACGGCGGGTAAGTCTTCCCTCTCCGCCGGGTTGTCAAAGACCTCGCCGGGTAAGACGGCTAAAGGCGCCGGAGCTCGGAGGAAGGTGTCGGATGCTAGTGTCACATCTGAGGATCTATCCAAGGATTCTGGCTGCGCCGCGGGGAAGCTGTCTCCCACCGACAGCAGCTCCGAGCTCTCGGACTGCGCCTCTGAGGAAAACAAGCTCTCCGCGGACGCTGGGAGCAGCGACGCCGAGTCGAGGAGCAGCAAGGGCGGCGGGCCGGACGGCGACAAGCCGAGCAGGAATGACAGGTTGTCGGACAGAGTTAGCCAACAAGCAGCCGCAAAGGCCACCTGCTCATCCACCGAGAGAGACAAGGACCGTCTCTGCCCCGGTGGGGAGACCGGGGAAGGGAGCACATCCCCCGGCGAGGAGCGCTCCATCACCTCATGGGACAGCCGGGTGCCAGCCAGCACATCCCTGGCCTTCTCAGACCTGACCGAGGAGTTTATGGACGGCATGCATGAGGAGTTTGTGAGGGAAATCGAAGAGCTAAGATCGGAGAACGATTACCTGAAAGTAAGTTTCACAGAACTCATCGTTAACAAGCAAAGTGTTGATTTTCATCCCTTGTCAGTAGCTTTCCAGTGTTTCCCATTTCCCAAGATTTTGCTCCAGACTCAATGTTTCCAATGACGAATAAGTTACAAAAAATAACACCTGTTTATAATTAATCCCATTATCTTATCTTTTGTTAATATTGTCGTCTTGTACACAATCTCACTCTTGTCCCTTGTTTCCCATGTGTGTTGGATGTCACTCAGAGATAATCACAACAAGGAAGAGCCTGAGTAGCACATGAGGAACACATGAAGCATAGCAGGCTCAGAATGACACTGATGTGGAGCATCAGCAGACAATGTGTGAAACATTGTTAGGTTACCGACACAGTGTGTTTTTTTATTTATTGTTTTTACAACTGTCCACATGATGGAGTTGAGGATGTAATTGTATTCTGTGGCCTGAGGTGTTACTCTCCCTTGCTTCTCATTGCCACCCCCCACCCCCTTTCCCTGCAGTCTCTTCTCACATCCACATCCCCCTCTCTTGTCATGTTTAACCACCAAAAGTAAAATAATCAGGGAAACTTTTTTCGCTCATTTAGTTTACTGAATTAACACACTCAAAATGATGTGTTGAAGATCCTCAGATTAACAGGGAGTGGAATGTAATATATGTGGATCCACCAGTCCCACAGATCCATTCTGCCTTGAGGGTGATTGATTAGGAGACGGATCAATTACATTAGCATGTACCTAAGCACTAACTGGCAGTGACCAGACACGCCAATAATCTCCAGAGATTGATTATGGAGGGTGATTGATAAACAGCATTTGGCTCACCAGCAAGACCAACCAGTGATTTCCCAGTGAGCTGTGCAGCAATGCATGAGACTTTTGGTTTTCTGTCAGTCGTGGGTTCATCCTCAATAAGTTTTTTTTTTAATTTCAATGCAGGACCTTTACTCTGGAAACAAGGTCACACATTTTGTTCCATTGAAACATCTTTGCAGACCTGCTGACATGGTGCTCTTGTGAACCCAAATCAAGCACTGGCACTATTATTTGTCCTTTCTAACAATTTAAGTGTATCTTACTTTCTTACACTCTTCTTGAGTGTCAGTGTGTGTGTGTGTGTGTATGTGTCCAGTGCTTTTGATTGAATATATAGTAGGATAGTGTGCACCAGAGCTGCAGTACTTGCAGTATTAGACCACACCAAAGCTTCATGGGAGGCCCTGCAGTGTGTATGTTGTTGCAGCTGTGAGGAACACCTGCTTAGTAGTCAGAACATCACAACAACATGCTGCTGAGGTGGCAACTTCTCTCAATATCTCCATCTGTTTTTTCTAGATGCACGATGTAACTCACACTTTTAGCCACATTTACTGCATCTCAATGTGTTGACTTCTTGCTGGCGCAGATGCAGTTTCCGCTTCACAGCGATCGAAATCTCATTAATTCTGACTTCAGATCTCGAAGTGTTTGAAATGTTTCTGTCAAGATCTTTGGAGGCTACCGCAGGATCCGTGGTTAATTATGATCATACCTTCCCACTGTCCTGCAGCCCCACATCCATACAGTTTGACTCATTATCTCGCTTAGTCTGCCAATCTCTCCATCCACACTCAGTACATTGTCTTTCACTCTGCATGAAGTCCAACTATTAAATATAATATAATTTGAGTCCTCATGCCGCAGATAACAACATACAAGCCCGTATACAGAGCTGATATCAAAGACACAGGCTGACAGATCACAGATAAGGCTTTCTGGATTCAATTTATCTGGAATGCCTGGCCTGTGACTACAAAGCTAACTGTTGAGCATATGTGTTGCCTGGGTAGGTATTAATTCTCATTGCCAACTCACTCATTTGCTATTCGATGAAGTTACTCTGCAAACATTTGTTGCGCAGGTGAAATAAACAGTAAAAAAACATTACTGTGCTAGTTTCTACTTGTATTCTTGCTAAGAGAAGATCAGTAGGCTGCCACTGTCATGTCTGGTGCTAAATATGAAGCCATTGCCCTGTTAGCCTTGTTAGCATAGCTTAGCACAGACACAGACAACACTCAACTAACAGTTTCTTGCTGTACTGGTTGTTGTCTTTGTTGTTGTCATTTTCAGTGACAACAACATACCCGGAAATCTTGTTTCAGTTTTATATTTAATTAATTCAGTTTTTTATTTAAATCAAAACATATAAAACAACCCACAATAGATGTCTAATGTGGGAGTTTGGTTGGGTTTGATTTTGAGTCATGTAATCAAACAAGTCACGGGTTCTGCTTTAATTGCAGCAGATGTGCATGTGCTCTAATTTCTGCCATTAAGTCATCTGACTAAAATCTGACATCTGTTTGTTTCCGTCTTCTGACTGACTGGTTGCTCACATGATAGAAACCTTCTTTGATTTAATTAGCTGTAGAAAGGAGGTCAGTAGAGTGCTGCCTCCGTGTCTAGCAATCTCTCGCCACATTAACTTGTGATTTCCTTGTTTTGTAACCTCACATTCGCGTCCCTCTCTGTTGTCATGTTTAACCTCCTTCTGCATCTTCTTCTTTTTCATGGTCTGTTTTTCCCAGACCGTTTTATCTTACACATTCCCATTTTTTTCTTCCTTGCACACACATACACACACACACACACACACACATGCACACGCAAACACAGCTTTGTTGTTGCTGCAGGCAGACCTCTGCAGAGGCTGACCCATATTTTCCAGTGTAGTAAATTATGACAACACTGCTACTGCTGTAGTCGCTTGGACCTCTTTTTACTTATTATACTTATATATCACATAACTTTACACACACATACACGCACCTCACATTTGCCAGCACACCCACGGATGCAAGTGCTGCACCTATAATAGGATTCAGGGAGATGATGCAATTCATGCCATTAAAAAGACGTTAATAATTTATCTCCACATGTCAAAAAGAGAAGTCGATAGCAACTCTGATGTTAATTAACGATGCTGACTGGCTTTTTGTAAGAGGAATCTCAATGCCACCTTTAGTATAGGAATTTCTTTCTTGCTTTTCTCTGTGGGGACTGTTACTTCCCTCTAAGGAAATGTAATCATTTCTAAAAGCCTGACCTTTCACCCCCAATATACCTCCTTGTGTGAATTAACATAGTGTCATAATATATTAATTGGTGTACCACTCTGCTGGTTACAACATGTAGATCGCTGTTACTGATGACCCTGTGACTCTTATCTAAAAGACCATTACAGTTCAAGAGCACACTAATTGTTGGAAAGTTATCCTGCTAATGCAGACAGTGAAGATGAAGATGTGGAAGATGGTTAATGGGAGTGTTCAGAGACTGATGGAAGGGATCGTGATCATAGCAACGTTATTTTGATTATGATGCCTAGCTTCAATTTATGCCAAAGAGGGCAAAAGCAATTAGAACTTTGAGTAAACATAAAAAGAATTGATTACCTGGGTATGTGCACATCATGCAGTTAGAAATCTTAGCATCAACAATACTTAACAGCTCTCTGTGTCTGTGCAGGCTGATATTAGAGGAATATGTGACTCTCTGTATAAAATGTTGAAATTACACATAAACTTACGCACAGTTTTCTTTGCTGTGTCCAGGATGAGATGGAGGAATTGAGGTCTGAGATGCTGGAGATGAGGGACATGTACATGGAAGAAGATGTCTACCAGCTGCAGGAGCTACGGCAACAGCTGGACCAGGTACGTGGGTTGGCAGATCCACTGGCTTGCTCTTGCGATTATTGATCTTTTCATTTGGAAATAATGAGGTAGCAGGTTATAAATCATCATTATGTCTTCCTTGAACAGAAGCTGCTACTCAGCAAAATTAATTTATTAGGATAAACACCTCAAGATGTACGTACATCTTCATTTTTGAGAGGGTCATAACATATATCACACAATTTTATATGATGACATAGGAATAAAGAAATAACAACATAACAAAACAAACAAAAAGATAAATAAATAGATAATGAAACACGATAAGTACAATTTAAAATCACTTTTTAAAGGAAGAGATATAGTCTTATACTCTGTTGATGATTTAGGTAGCTCAGAATTGAAGTGACAGAAGTGAAGTGAATTAACAAATATCACCTGAACAGATGGGGAATAAAACCACCAACTTTTTCATTGTTTGTTTTTCAGGCAAATAAGACCTGCCGCATCCTGCAGTACCGGCTCAGGAAGGCAGAGCGGCGCTCTCTGCGTGTGGCCCAAACAGGGCAGGTGGACGGAGAACTGATACGAACGCTGGAGCAAGATGTCAAAGTAAGAGTCTTTTGTTTGGAACATGTAGATGTTTAGAAGGTATAACACAATTGTAGATATGCTGTTTCTGTGTAAAAGCGACATTAGGCAGCAACGGGAGATATGTTGAACAAGATGTTATGGGGTGGCTGCTAGCTTGTCTATTGATATTATTTTTGTCTCTGTTTCAAAACACTATGTAAACAACAACAACAAAACAAAAGTAAGCAAACAGTACAACAAAAAATGTAGCTGTTTTTCTTCCAGGAATCCAGTTTTTTTTGTAAGAAAAATGTTTGGATATGTTCTTAATCTGGAGACAGGAGATTGATATTTTGCATTAGATTTGCATCTCTCTCTTGGTACTCCAAACTTAATTTTCCCATATTTTATTTAAACATGCACACACATACACACAGACTGTTTCTCTCATGCATGCAAACCAGTAAAACACAAATGCACTGTGCTGAGGCTGAAGCGCATCTGTAGCTTTTTGTTTTTTGTCACACTGACCCTGGATTGTGTATAAACTCAAATTCACTGTGTGCCTCCAAATTTTTCCATGTGATGAAGGATACAATGAGGCCTTTATACCCTCCAGGAGAGAATGTGTGTGAGAGAGACCATGATGTCACTCTCCAAGGGCTTTTGGCCTGCTGTTGCTGTCTGTCTCTCGGCTGCTGTCTCACCATCTGTTTGTTTTGGAAGGAAGGAGAGGAAGGATGGAAGGATGGAAGGAGGGAGGGGAAACGGATGAGTGTACATCCTGTGTCTGAGAGTGTGTGTTGGGAATGTGTTGGGAAAAAGAGGGAGTGGTCACTGTTTGAAATTTCAAAAAAGCCAATCAGAGGGCCAGGATGAGGCAGAGAGAGAAACAGAACGAGAAAATTATAAAAAACATAAGACTGACAAAATTCAAAGATAAAACAAATACAACAGAGGAAAAAAACAAGGATGTGTCGGTCTGAATTGAGTTTAAAGCTTTAGTGGCCAGTAATTTCCATGGGGAGAAGGAGTGGTTGAGTTAGGCCAGAGATGACAAAAAAACCCATCTTGAAAACAAGTCATGTCTGCATCTGTTAGGTACATTAGCAAAGAGACAACATTAGAACAGGAAACTTAAAAAAAATATGCTGCAAGGAGACAAACCTGATCCTCCCTGCCTCTCTCAGTACCTGACTTATTGTGTCTACTTGCCAACAGGGTCAAAGACTCATATGGCAGTTCAAGTTACACCATGCTGTGTGTGTGTGCGTGCGTGTGCGTACGTGCGCACGCCCACGCATTAATCCCTTTCCTAAGCCTCTCTTTTGCCAGCCTTATACTGTCACTCCTCTGTTTATTTTGTTACTTTTATTATTTATATTAAAAAAAAAAGTCACTCAGCCTTGCCTCTGTGACTCAACACTGAAATAGCAAAATAGTAAATGGGTTACTTAAAGTATGGATGAAAAAAATAAGAAAGTTTCTTGACAGAAAGTGAGATGATGCTGTCTTTTTATATGAAAACAAAGGTCAAATGTCACTGTTGGACATGGCCATGGTGTGTTGCTCTATGCCGTTCGACTTGACCTTGACTTCTCTGTAGTGAACAGCTTTACAAAAGTAATTGGGTTAACTGCTGCTGATGCTTTAAGGATCTGGTTTGATGACACCCACATGCACACAAATCACTGCATTTGTGTGTCCTGTCCTATGACTTTATGTCTCAAAGTTCTCATGACCTTTGCAGCTGAAGACAGAATGTAACACAAAGTGAAGAGTGGCTTTGCATTTTTGTGCAAATGTTTCTTCCTTGAATATTTTGTGACAAACATCCTCTTTTATACATCACATGCTCTTGTTGACTCTAGTTGCATGTGACTGTGTGTATATGTGTTTGCAGGAGTATACGGGGGTGTATGTCCATCATCATCATCTCCATGAGAATTTCTGACATAATTTCCTGTCCCACTCACACACTGCTCTCATTCCCACAGGCTGCAGACATCTGGACACACACACACACACACACACACACACACACACACACCCACACACACACACACACACACACAGGAAAAAGTTGTTAGGATTCTTATGATGTCAGTACAGCAGCCCCTATGATTGATACTTCAGATCTCTATATTGGACCTTTGCCAGAACACACCTTCTTTTTTGATGAAGTTTTCAGATGTTTGTTGAGAGGTGTCTCAAAAACACCTAGATGACAAGTCAGAAGATATTTTAAGTTTCGTTTGCTTTAGTTTATATCTTTAAATGCAAAATATGCCACTGCAGTTGGTGTGGTCAAGTGTAGTTTCATGCCTGTGCCTTGTGTAAAGAGTGTGAGTTTAGAGTGGTGTAGCAGAGCATAGCACAGAATGGAAAGCACTGTGGCACCAGGGAGTCTATAGTCTAGTTGCTGGTTGTCCATATAAGGAGAGACCCCTGACCACTGCAGAAGGTTTCACAGTTTAATGTATGATATTTATAGCCTACTACATATGTAGCAGGCATATAGACACAATGTGCTATTGTTACTGCAGAGTAACACACACACACAGACACACACTCACTTGTACTTGTACTTGTACTTCTCTATCTTAGTAAGGACATTGACATAATACATTCCCTAGCCCTTACTTCAACCTCTAACCTCCACCTGTCCAATATGATTGTGCAAAGATAACCCTTGGTTTGCATTTATGCATATATTGGAGTTAAGACTTAACTAGAATGGTAGCACCTTGGGTCCTGCAGGATAGTTGCTTCCGTCAGCCATTTTAATGCCATTTAAATCAAGAAGCAACAGCCATTTTTGTAACCTGTAACAAAACGAGCGTAGTTAACTAATGACATTACCAATGGCTTTAGACTGTTTCACTGCTTGTGGTTGTCAGGTTGTTACTCCGCTAACATGTGCAGATTATGTTATAGCATACAAAAGATTCTTAAATCCATTCCTTAGATTTTTATTTTATCATTTTCTGACATTTTACTGCCTGAACAGTTAGTTAGATAATTACGAGTTAATTGGTCCTGTTAAGTAATAGTGCAAAAGCAAATACTGCAACTATCCTACTGAGTATTCCACTTACACTACTGGACAGATGTGCAGTATGTATTCATGAATAGATGGATGAATAGAACACTGGATGATGATATTAGAGGTGAGAACACACTATTCAAACTGCCAAACATTCCAAGGATTGTGGGAATTCATGACAGTCCATAACTCTGTCACTTACCTCCCTCCCGCTCTCCCTTTCTCATTCCCTCCCTCAGTCTATCCAATGATAGATGGATCACAGCCTGTACTGGGACGGCTGTCACATCAGTGGCTCTCTCGCCCCTTTCACACATAATGGCTTTATATATAGACAGGAAGCAGATTACTTGTGATGCAACATTCTCTAAATAGGAGATGAGAGGTCAGACTGTTATGTCAAAAGGGCTGACGGTGTCAACATTGCACATCAACACTACCAGTTGACATCCTGTTATTGATCAATGAGAATGTGTGGCAACAGAAAGTGCAATGAAACATGTTGGATTTCTAGAGAAACGGGGTGGAGACAGAGCAGCAGTCTACACTGGTTCATTCATTATTCAAGATTCATCAGTGTGACTGCGAAAGACACTTCTTATCTCTCTGCACAGCTACCGGCTGATTCTGCAATACGCCTAACCCTCGAGGTTCAGCTAAACAAGAGGAAGTCAATAATTCCCTGGAGACAAACTCTTTAAGTAGATTTCATAACTCATTAAACACAGCCACCTCCCAAGGTTGAGGCCTGTAAGTTCAGTGTATAGTTCCCCAATGTGTAGCCACAGTGATATGTGATTTGATATATTACCAATTGAACCAGTGCAGAGTCCTAAGGAAAATAAAACTGCATATTGAATGAATGTTTGCGTCAGATATTGCATGGGTTTGAAGCGTTATTTTTTTATTTTTCTTGACAACAGAATCCCTGAGCTGAAATATTCAAAGATAGAAGAAAAAAAAATCTCAAAGGAGCCATAAATATGTTTGCGGGTCCTACAGTAAAACTGTTAATGTTTGGCATATTTTAAAGGAGAATACCATGAAATTTCAAAACAACAAAGCACTGATCTGCTGCGCTTGCTCCCAACCATGTTACCTCCCACAGAAAAAGACATGAATGTTTCAGTAAGTGTTTGGAGTACTTCTGCCATTGCTTCAGGGGGAGACCAGAAGTATCCCATGGTACTGTATCATTGCCACCCACTGCTGCTAAACAGAACAGAGTTAAAGCTAGAGGAAGTCTTTCTTAATTGAGTTTAGAAAGAATATCTGATAAATCATTTTTCTCCGCTCAGCAGGTTAATAGTTAAATAATTAAGTTGCATCTCTGTGTAGTCAATTGAGATATTGATCAATGATGGCCCATAGAGATGGTTATGTAAAGGATTGGACACACAGAGACAACTGCTAGCCTCCATCAACATGGATTAATACACCTTCTGAGATCCCTTTATTGGTCTGTAGCCTCCAGCTTCTGCTAAGCTAAGCTTAACATCTCACAGTGCTAATTTTATAAAGACACTTAATGTAATTTGTTGAATCACACACACACACGCACACACGCACACACGCACACACACACACACACGCACACACAGAGCTGTTGTGTTTTGCCCTAACTGTCATCTCTCTAACAACTTCTCTTCCTGTAGATTATATCAGGCAGATTCAGTGTATGTATGTGTGTTTGTGTGTGTGTGTGTGTCTGTGGAGTTTAAGTGCAGAGAGGGTTGATAACAGGAGGAACAAGACTGTGTTTGTTGAATGCAATCAAACACAAACACGCAGTGTCAGTAAAAAAAAAGATCCCATTGATGACTAACTGCCACTTGCTGAATGATATTTCTGTTTGCCCTGTGGCCAGTGTGTGTGTGTGTGTGTGTGTGTGTGTGTGTGTGTGTGTGTGTGTGTGTGTGTGTGTGTGTGTGT
>JAFBJQ010001444.1:374980-445545 GCA_016785345.1 Trinectes maculatus
GTGTGTGTGTGTGTGTGTGTGTGTGTGTGTGTGTGTGTGTGTGTGTGAGTGAGAGAGAGAGAGAGAGAGACTCCCTCTGTCACACTCACATACTGTCTCTTTAAGAATGCACAAACACAGATATACATTTACACACTCTCACCCGGCCCCACAGCACACTGACTGAATCCTAATTACACTCTGTAGTTCTGTTGCTGGGTGAAAAACACCCCAACTTACATGGTGTCAAATTCCTTCACGTTTAACTTACATGGCAGAACAATACAGCGTTTCTTTGGAGTCAAAGGCTGATGGCTGACAGTGGAGTACTGAAGAGTGGGGACATTATAGATTTGAGAAGAGGAGGATGGAAATGGAGATGGATGACAGGAGGCAGATAGAGGATTCAAAGCACCCATTAGTAAAGGCTGTTTTCTTTTCTACAATATTGATGCAGCTGTTAAAATTGAGCACACAGCGTTAATGAATCACAGTCTCTGTCCAATTCAATCCACATAAAGCTCTGGGATCTTACCACAAACACCGGTGGACACTAACACTTGAACATGTCCCGTCTTTGATTGGCTAGACACACACGAAGAAAAACGATGCATGGAAATATCCTCCAAACTAAACAACTTGAGTATAAACAGAAGTAGTAGTAATAGTTGTAACCTACCTGTCATATTTTACTTACCATCCAAAAGACTCATGGAATTTTAACATTTCTCATGAATGTGGTTTTAAATCTGGAATTCCTCATTACATCTCATAGATTTTCGTACACAATAGTATGTAATAAGAGATGCAAGGCTGACCGTGTGACATAGCCTGAAGGCTATCAATCCAAAACTGTCAGCATTGTGTGTTATTATCAGGTAATCTTACATTTTATTGGTGGTGGTTAGCTCACAAAACTGTTTTTTGGAAAGCAGTCTGTGCAGGTATGTGAGAGAAATAGCATATTCCTGGTATATCATATTTCAGGTTTATATTCCTGGTGTGTAATATATCAGGTTTATATTCCTCATATATCATATATCAGTTTTTTTAATCAGCCATAAACCGCGTAGGTGAAGCCAGGCTGCCTCCACTACCTAGTCTGTTTCTACTTTAATAAATTCATTTTAAGAGTGCCTCATTTCTTGCTGCCTTCCCTTGAGAGGAAAGTAGCAAGAAGACTCAAAAGGAAGAGAAGGGAATGGGGAGTTAAACAGAAATTAGTAAGAGAGGGCGCTATTAAGTAGCAAAACAAGAGAGAATCACACAGATTAAAAGAAACACACACACACACACACACACACACCAACATATTAAAAGATGAATTGGAGCATGGTGGAGCTCAGGGAGCGACTGAATAGAATGAGTGGGTAGTACAGAGGGGCATTGTGGGACAGTGGCAGAAGTTCAAACACACACATGCACACGCACACGCACTGGTACTCTGGCATATATGCGCACAAACACACAAATTTACAGATTGTGTTTGGAGAGCTCTGGTAGATGAGCAGTGAGACACCAATTGCACTAATGTGGAATAAACAGACACCAATCATACAATAACCCAAAGATTTACATGCATACAAGAGCTTACTTGTTATTATGAGTTGGAGTGTAAATTATGGTGATTGGACCAGATTAGACCAGAACTATCACTGTTTGTCATCCTTCCACACACATTTGGGACGCTGTCTGTGTCACAGAGAGCAAACTAGGGGATAATGAGTGAGGTAATGCAATCACTGTCCTCTCTTTTCACATTATGAAACAACTCTTTTCTGCTGTGGTCAGATGCTGCACTACCTACTTTGTTTAAATCAGCTGGGCACAGAGAGTCATATTATTAGCATGTCAAACTGCGATTTGAATTGAGTCATATGTCACCTTGTTTCCATATAGGCAAATTGAAGCTGCTTGGAGGCTACAATAAAACCATGCGGTAGTGCTTGTCACCACTAACAAAGTTTGATTTTGAGACTCTAAAAAGCCCATATTTATTTTGTTGTAAAATGGTTGTGAATAATAAATCAATTAGGCATACCCTCACTAACTGTTTACAGTTAAATCTATAATCAGAAGCAATCTGTTTGTTGTATAAAATGGACATGTATTAAAGCAAATTAGCTTTTTTATTTGCACTTTAATTGGCCATGATTGTGTGTGATGCAGCCAATGAACATCCGTCCAGTTACGATTTTTTTTGTTTTCTGCGTGGGTCAGCTAATTAGCTGCTGTGAGAATGCAGTATTTCATAGGCACATAAAATGATTTTTATGTTTTTGTTTTGTTAGTTTCACTAAACAAGACATTTATAGATGTCACATTTGGATTTAGTAATTTTCCCAGCATTTTCTAAATCACACAATTCATCAATCATTGAGAAACAGTACTCAAACACAACTTTTTAAAATCATCCATGTGAGACCTTTGGCTTTATTTTCAATTATATGGCATTGAGCAATATACTCATGACTAGACTGGAATAACATTAATACATTTTTAACAGTTTTTATTACTGCCCAATACCTGAAAGACTCCTCATTTGTTTATATGTTTTTATAGGTTAATGCCCACTGCCGCAAGCAGCACAAGTTACCCAGATAATCCCCAGTGGTTTAATATTTTGTTTAAGCAAAACAGAGCAGAAAACTGGTTTGACTCGATCGTGACACCAAACCTAGATGTACAATGGAAAGTTGAAGTGTGCTTCTGATGTTGCTCCTTTCAGACATGCACTGAGGTCCAGACTTTTATTGCTAGTCCCATTGCCAGATCCCAGTAAATGTTAGAGTGCGCTTGTAAAAATACAGCTGGAAAATGTTTGTCAAATTATAGCGAGCGAGTGGGCATTGCAGCGACGCCAAATCACAAACCATGTTAGTGCATGCCACGCCAAGACACCACCCCTCCTTCTGGAGATTTTGTACCATGTTCTGATCCACACAATAGATCGCATTGTTCACCTGAATAAAAGATATACACACTTTCTTAATAGACCTCAAATGTTGATTAATTGTTTCACTGCACATAGTTACCAAAATATACCAAAATGTATATAAAAATAAACAAATATGCTTTTCACTTGTTATAACAACGTATATGATTACTGCTGCCTTTTTTTTATTAGTTTGACTTTTTGACATTAAAAACTTTTAATGAATATTCCTTAAGGGTGAAATAATCAGACATGCATTATTCACGTTATGTACTGTATAAATCAACCAGAGTGGTTTCACACTTCACAGAATCAGCTAAAATAGCTGTCTTTTAACTGGTCCTGTAGGTTTCTGGCTGCAGGCCTAGGACATTTTTGATGCCTTATGTTGATATGAATCAGAGCCATATTTTACCTCAACAGAGATAAGCAAAATAAACTGTAATTGCCTGAGCGATGTCCCATTGTTTAAAGGTTTCTGTTTAAAGGCTTTTGGCATCTGTGCTTGGCAGTGATGATCTGTTTAATGCAAAATATGAGTTACTTAAGTTTCCACGTTTCCAAAAAAATCTGCACACACATCAGTCCTGCACACATCACCTGTAATATGATCTATTGCCTTTTCTGCTTGTTTCATTTGAATCCTTTTGTTTTTGCTCACAACAGAGGATACTGAGCTATGGATATGTGACTGTGCACTAAAACATTAAGTACTGGTACTTTAGAAAATGTGCGCCAAAAGTTGTGTCTTGCAAAATTTCCAAAACTGACCAATAAAGAAGTTAATCGTTTTTGTATATTAAAATGTACATTATAAGATGGAAGTCTTGTAAAACCTAATGCAGTGCATGCACAACCTATATGACTGCCTGCTTGAAGAATGTTTTCTTTGATACTGAATTACTTTCTCTTCATCTACCACCTTTTACCATGTCAGGTGGCGAAGGACGTATCCATCCGTCTCCACAGCCAGCTGGACAGCGTGGAAAAGAAGAGGAGCCGTCTTGAGAAGGAGAACGAGGAGCTAAGGGTGCGACTGCAGGACCTTGAGGTCGCCAAACAGGTCCTGCAGCAGGAGATAGACAAGGTAGGATTGAATTATCCAAGCTGTGGCGTGTGGAGATGCTGTTTGTCAGCTTTTACTTAACTTGACCACAGGAGTTGCTGAAGTACCTTGTACGAGTTACTGCAGTGTCTTTTTAGGTTTGGATGTAAGTGGAAATTTCGGCTAAACAAGAAGGTCAGGGCAAATCATTATTTAGCCTGTTGTCCCTTGGCCCTTTTTTTCTTCAAAGGGCCAAGGGAGTGTTTATAATGCTCACTTCACCTCGGAGCCTCCAGAGAGCCCTGTTACTCTTCTCATTTTAACTTGATTTTGTTTGTGCCACTCTGCTGCCACTCCAGGGACTTATTTGTTCCAGCAAGTATAGCCAGTAAAGTGCTGCAATGAAGGATTGAAATTGAGTAAAGCTAGACTGACCTCTCCACTGTGGCCTGAAGGCCTCATTCTCAGCAGTCTAATCTGAGTATCAAGCAGAAAAAGTAGCCCGATCTTTCATTCCTTATCTATCCCTATTTCTCGCTCCCCCTATTCTTTCCATCTATCCCATTCTCTCTTTTAGTCTCTCCCTGTCTGCCTCTCTTTCTTCTGACCATTGACTCATTTTCCTAATGTCTTAATGTCATGGTTGTCATGGCCTTAGGCCCATGTCCCTGATGTGGGTCAGGCTTGTGATCATGGCCTGGTATCTGACATGGGGATCAGTGTCTGCTCTGGTCTGGCAGGACTGTTTGCTCATGCTGACTTTGCAGCAGAAGACAGACAGCTGATTTGCCTCAGCTCAGTGTATGAGAGGAGAGGAATAATCGCACAATGTTTTGTTGCCTCTCTTGTTTATAAGTAGGGGGCAGGGGGGGTGAGGTATTGGTCTTGTACATCACTGTTTTATATATTATTCTTCAGTTTTTTTTATTTCAGCCATATCATGGTTGTGAGCTTTAGATATTGACCAAAAGAGCGAGATTGTATTCTGGTGATACATTGGTCTCATGCTCATTTCAAAGATTTTTCTTTTCTGGGATTAATACATTTATATATTAACTGACTGCAAAATGAAGACATTAGTTCAATGTTTCAGCTTGTTGAAAAGATTGCTCTGCTTTTACTTTGCTGGCTGTTTTCCGACTGTATTCTGTACCGTGATCTAATCTTTACAGGACAATGAAGTAAAGGCCAGTCAGAGGCAAATTCAATGTGCATTGTTGTTGTGGAGATTTAAATTTCTGCATTATGTTTTGTGTATGTATAGTAAAAGCTTTTGCTTGCAGTTTGCTGTGTATGAATTTTGAGCCTGGTGCTTTGACAGTCCACAACAAAACATGCTTAGCCTAACATAAAGTTGACTTCTCTCTTTATATTTTAACATGTAGAACATTGATTAGAATCACATATTTAATGCAGTTCTTCATTTATTATAATAAGGATTGCAAGGATCTAGCAGAAGCCTGGCTGCCTGCAAAAAATCCCACATTGCATCTTCTAAAATAACTATTCCACCAAGGCTAGTTTTAAGAGTAAGAAGTGTTGAGTGTATACAAGTACTAGTTTCTTATAAGACTACCACACTGTGTGTGTCTGTCTGCTGTTGGCTTGAATAACATGGTTTCATAAGCTGATGTTTGGGTTTGTTGTGCTGAGTTACGCTAACCCTGCAGAGAGGGGAATTCTTCACATTGCTGATATGATTCAGGGAACTGCGTGAGTGTGTGCGTTTGTGTTAGTGTGTGTGCCCAACCACATGGGAATGTCTCACTCATCTACGTCTTACATTTGTTTATGCAGTATAAACAGCAGAAGTTGAGTGCGGACCTGAAAATATGAAGGTTGGATGGCGAAAACAGGGAACTGACCTTTTTGAGATTGATCGAGAAAAAAAGATATAGAGCACAATAGAGCTAATAGTGAGTGTCGAGCAAATCAACAGACGGGACACAGGCATTTTACCACATAGACAATGAAGCCTTTGGCGATTCACATGTGCAAAGAGGTTTGTGAATTATTGATTGTGTAGCAGTGGCTGCAGCCTCTAGTCTGCACTGGTATCGATGTTTTTTTAGAAAGCGGAGCTATCCGGTGTACTGCCTGAAACCCTCACTGTGCTGTTGCAGGTTTTCAATATTTTAATGGGAGCTGGATAAGGAGCAGTCCACCAGGCGAACATCTCTACTGTGATGTAGAAACAGAAGCTTATTATGGTTTACTGGGTACCTTGTTTTTATTACACCTATTTATTGTTGACATGCGATTTTGATCATATTTCGATTGGTTGTTCAACCTTTGTTATTAACGTGGATAGTTCTTAATGTTGCATGTGTGCGGAGTTACTTTTATATCATATGTGATATTGTTTACTATTACTACACATCAGCTGGGAAAGTGTGTATATTTAGCTGTCATGCCACTGTTGTTTAAGACACTGTGAGGAAGCAACCAACCAATCAGCACGAGTCGAACAGGGAGAAGGGAAATGTTCCCTCTTCCCTTATTATTGTCTGTCCTATATGCCTTTTCTTGCGTCCCTCCCTGACAGACTGATACCACCTCCCCCTACTCCGCCCTCCCTTATTCCCTTCATCTTATTCTCCGTACTTATTATCACCTTTCATTCCTTCTCCCTCCCTCTCTTCTTTCCTGCTGCTGACATAGAGGCACAGAGGAATGCTGATGTGGGGATTTTCGTTTTTTTTATTCCGTCTCCCTCATCTCTTGCAATGCCTCTCCCCCGTTGGTTTCCTCCTGTCCTCCCCCACTGGGCTCGTCCTCTCCCTCCTCCTTGCAAAAGTCCTGACTCCCTCCCTCTTTCACTCATACGTCTCCATTTTTGTCTCATCCAGCCCCCTACTCCTCCCCTCGTCTCTTTCTCTTTCTCCCTTACAGAGATCTTCCTTACCCACCCAGCAACCATTGGTACACTCCAGCTGTTTGACCTCTGAAGGAGGCAAGGTCGGGTTTGGTGAAGGCACAAATTGATTAGAGTAACATAAGTATGTAGGTTAGGAGGTTCATGAGGGAAAGAGAGAGGGGGTCCCTTGAGGTATATGAGGCGTAGGAGGATGATTAGGGCGTGTCTCTTCCAGGTGTTTTGTCATCTGAAGGTGAGGACTAGAGGAAAGAATTGATTTAAGTTACCTAGGAAGAAAGATGTTAGTGCAGATAATGGAACTGGAGGTTGAAGGATTTGTTGTAGTGCTTTGGAAACAGGCATTTTTTTGGCATAAAATCCATGTAGGACTTGAGACTGCATCTTCATCATCTGCAACTTTATTTTCTCTGCTGTGGAATAAAGTTTTATGTTTATCTTGGTGAGGATAGTCAGCTGACAACATTTTGCAACGTTGCCTTTGCCCTTCTCTGTCTGTTAAAACATTTCTTAACTGTGTTGTGTGAATATGTTTTGCCATAAAGGGAGGTGTGCCACAGATTATTCATTTCTACTTGAATCATTTTGACTTTGCTCCAAGGATAAACTTTGTTTGATAAATTTGAACATATTTATTGGTTTAGTTTATTTGACATGGTTTCTAAATAAATATTTAGAAAAAGGTATTACACCTCCACCCTATAATCACAGCTCAAACCGCGGCAAGCAAAAGATCCATTGTTTGTTGCTGGTGGCTCTTTTGTTCACTGATCGCAGTAGAAGCTGACCAGAAAAGGGTTTTGTTCCACACTGCCCCTAGGGGACTGAAACCGAAGGAGCAGAGGAGAGATGGAGAGGTTGAAAGGAGGAAAGGTAGACAGTCAGAGTAAGGTGAAAAGGATGGTTGGAAGAGACAGAGGGTTTGTGAAACTGGAATAGTAAGAAGAATAAGACACAGGAGGAAACAAAGGAGAACAGTGGGAGAAGAGACTGAAAAGAGTTGTGGGAATAAGGGAGAGAAAGAAAAAAGTGAGATGGTGAAGATGCAGATCGCACCATGTTGGGTCTTGGTAGGACGGCCGGTAGACAAGAAACAAAAACCCTTTATTTGGGAAAAAAACACCCAAGTCACTGCAGGCTGATGAACAAAATGCAGCATGTTTTCAATAACGCATCCTCTAATCCAGTTTGTACCTTTTTTTCCCTTTTTCTGTCCCCTTCTTTTTTTTCTCAGTCTCTCTTCTTTTTTCTCACACGTAAATACTCCCACTCGCAGCTATCTGCATGTGTTTTAGTTCCATATTTCCGTTGAAGGTCATTCAAGAGGTTTCGGTCTCAGTTAGTCAATTGAGGGTGATAAGGTCCCTCTGTGTACGTGGGCACATATCCATAACATACATATATAAGATGGGCACTTTTATGCTCTCTGCCTCTCTCATGTCGTCTTCCCATGATACTTATGACCTTGTCCTCACGTGGCAACAAAATTGAGTTTGGTGAGCAAACTGGTTAAGTGCTCCTATATTTACATTACCACCATTTTACTGGGTGTCAGAAGATTCCATCCAAATCTCATCCAAATGTCTGTAGCTCAGAATTTGTTGTGGTTTAGGAGACACATCCACCATCTCTATGTTATGGATATAGGGTTTTTAAATCTCCTCCTGCCCTGCCACTCCTCCCTACTTGCTGCTGAAGGAAACTTTTCCCTGTTATTTCTGATTTTCAGGAAGTGCTGCCCATTGTTTGGGCTGTGTTGAGGGATGTGGGACAGAGGTAGCTGGAGACTGTATTTGTGTGTGGGTGTGTGCGTGTGTGTGTGTGTGTGTGTGTGTGTGTGTGTAAAAAGCAAGGAGGGCGTTAACCTGCACTGTGATCGTTCATTTGTCTGGTCCTGCAAGCACATGTGTTAAGATTTCAGTATTAGTACATTGTTGACACATACAAGCGTTGGCCCTCAGCATATTTGTGTGGAGGAGAGCGAGAGGTAGAGAGACATCTGGAATGAGGGGAAAGACAGGCCAGCCTTTCAAAGGCTACTGCCTTTTCGTCTCCTGCTGCAAAAAGCTCAGAGAAAATAAAGAGAGAATTTATAATCTTACATAACACATCTTAGTGATGTCATTTGGCCAAACAGTAGATTATCAATCATTGAATGACTGGTCATTTTCCTCTCCCATATCTATTGTTGTGCAGCATGCAGGTCATTAAACATGCGTCCCTCTCCCTTGGTCCACCTGAGACTGACATTGGAACGCACACATTGGAATCTGTAATCTGTGTTCTGCAGTGTTGTTAAATGGGCCAAAGCATCAAAGCAGCCTAGGTTTAAACCTAGCTTTTTCTGGGTCACAGTGATTGATTAGAGTTAAGATAGTCTTAGAAGAACAGAGAGAAAAGTCACCAGCTAACACCACTCCACACTAGGTATTCTGATGATGTGCATGTCAGAGAGAACGGTGAAAAACTGTGTTCATGTATTGTGGTTTGAGAGGGAAAAACATCAGGAGCAGTCAATATTATTTGTAATTGCATGTAATTCAGTTAATAGACATAGAGAGAGAGAGAGAGAGAGAGAGAGGGAAACTGCAAAAGGTCTAATTAATGTTAAGATGAGAGAGAAGTGGGTGAACAATAAACCCAGAGGAGTAGGAAGATGCAGAAAACGAGGAGGCTAAAGAATGAGAATTACAAATGAGGCACTAAGAGGGAAATGATCATTAAGGGTAAAAGAAAACTTACTTAGAGGATGTGTTTCATTGTAAAAGTGAAAATGATGATAAATTGAGTTGTATTTCAAAAGGAAAAGAATCATGAAGAAAAATGAAAGTGAAATTTCTCTGGCTTTGTTTCTGATTTAAAGGGACCTTCACCACACACACACACACACACACACACACACACACACACACACACACACACACACACAGCCTCTCACATGATCTCATATCCACCATCAAATTTGTCATCATCAGTCTCAGATTAGGTGGAAGTGGAAGTAAAGCTAACAATGTTAATGTGTTATCTACAAAAGAGCGACTATTAGTAGCTCTTTAATCTGACGTTCACTTGCCCTCTTAACATTTAACCTTTTTTTGGGACCCCAAGGGGCTGCAGAGGTAATTTCATGCCTCAGTAGCTGTAACATGTCTTTGTCTGCAATGTTTACATTGCTGGAGTAGAAAAACACTGAATTTGGCATTTCAATAGAAAACAGCTGGACACAGAGCCTAAGGTGAAGTTGTCTTTTATTATTTTTTTCTAACCAACTGTCAAAAATTCAAAGATTTTAAATTTACAGTGAAAAAAAGGTGTAACTAGAGAATGATAAGTTACTGATAATTACTAATGATAATTACTAAATAATTACTAATAATTAGTGTCGAACTTCATTGTGGTAGAAAAAAAAAGCAGAAAATAGTTGTCACAAAAAGCAGTTTTCTGACCTGAAGTTCTGATTTGCTGAGATCCAATACAGGCCAATTTAAATTGCCTTGTAAATTCACACCATTGACTGCAGGGCACTTAATCTAAGTGCTACTGCGTTAGCAGAAACAGCTGCTGTCTGTCTAATTGACAGGAAGAAACACACCTTGTTTTGATGACTTGTCTTGAGAAGGTTTGGTGAATCATAAACCTCAAATATATTTGGTCAATGTGAAAAGCTTTTCACTGACGAATGATTACGCTGGTGTTTTCGTAGGCACTCCTGTGAATCAGCGGTGGAAAGTTTTCCTCTCCTGTGGGTATATGATTGCAAGTGGCCCTGCTTTTCTGACGGTTGCCTTGAGGAGTATATGTGCTCCTTTCAATAGAAAAACTCAAAGTACATCTGCATTTATCCTGTGCTCCCTCATAAGAGGCCACGAAGTGAACAGGAGGAGGAGAGTTGTTTGATGAATGCAAGCTTGAGGCAGTGCATCTGTTTGTCCGCACCACACAAGAATTGGGCAGGGTAATGCCTTTGAGGTTGTTTGTGGGGAACAACTCTGTAGTTTGCAGCTGTTCAGCATCTGGCTGGAGAACAGATTATCTCACCTGTTGGATCTGCTAACAATGGCGCCATTGTTAACAGACTCTGTGCTCTGTTCAAGACAAAAGATAACTCGCACAGTCACATATGCACATTGCAGTCATCTATGTTATGAATGCAGAAAGGGTGATGATCAATAGACTTATGAGGTCATTTATTGCTGCACCTTTGTTTACTTTCATTTGCAACCTGGTCTGCACTCTGCTTTGTTTTTGGTAAACGTGTGTGTCTCTGTGTGTTTGTATGTTCACTGACGTGAGTTTGTGTTGCACCAGCCCGTGATGCAGAGGTGCTGCCTGCTCATGATTTATACATGGAATATATGTCAGTGATGTCAGTGGCAATCTGCTCATCAGAGCACCACTCTGCTACTGGCAGCCGCAGGCTCTTCAGCTGACTGCACATGTGTTATAGCAGGAGCCAAAGTTTGTATATTTTGCTGCATCTGTCTGTTTGTGTTCAAGTCTTGGTTTTGCGCTTCTCAATAAATATTCGGTGGTATTTTTTTAATTAAGAATTTAAATAATTATAATTCACAGTTTTCACACCGTAGGTGTTTTACTCGTGAAAACAGGTGAAAATGAAAGATGTTGCTTCAGCTGCAGGTATTTGGCTCAGTGTGACACTGTCATGGCTTTTTGTTGATAATTGAACCAGAAGAAAACCCACAAGCTCTCCAAACGCCAAACGTCTTCCAATGGGAGTAGCACCAGTAGACAGACAGGACCTTCTATTTAGGGATTAGGATTTCTGAGACAAAGCAGTAGAGAGACAGGCGTATATCATTATAATTAAGTCCTAACTACCCGGTTGGATGCTCAACGTCATCTTTGCTGACGATGTGACTGTTTTTTACACAAACGTTTCTGCTATTTCCTTCTGAATGTTATGGATTTAGGAACAAACATTGATCCCATTCACAGTGACATTTAGAAATGTTTCCGGTGTCACGTATATGAAACCGCACTGGATAATTGGCAATCTTCTCAGCAGACTGGGCAGCAGGTTCAATGTGTCTGTGGCCGCCCTGCTTGTTTCCCAGCTCAAAGCAGAAATGGCGAGGAGGCTGGAGGCGGCTGCGCTTGGCCGGGGCCAAATCAATAACAACATTTAAATTTTGCTGGAGTGCCTTTGAGTTTATTGGCTTCACACTTTGCCAAGTAAAAGGCCACACTTTTCAAAGTGTACCTCGAGTAAAGCTGTGGGAACAAAACCAGGAAAGCCATTAGTCTACACATTTTTAAATTAAGTGTTTTAAGTGTTAAAATATGATTACGGTAAGATATGTCCTTCTTGAACAGGCCAAAGTATTAGAGCGTGTTTAAGCTGGAATTCCCCATCTTCTGACTGAAATGCAATGTTCAGCAGGTCATAGAGTCTGTTCTTTTTCATCCCCTTGAAGCACTGCAGCTGAACTTAGCTCAGTAGCTACATGAGACAAAGGCAGATATTGCATTGATTTATGATGCAGGGACCTTTTAAGCTCCGCAGATGATAGATGAAGCAGTCTGGGCCTGGTCATTCATTGGTATTCCCTCTCAGTACAGGCAACACTAATTTTATTACAGGTGTTAGGTATTAAACTGTGGACAAGAGTGGTGCAGCTTCCTGTCTGTCATTGTATTTTCACTGTACAGGATTACCCTAACCTTAACCCTGTGAGATCCTCTGTATAGCCTACGGTGTGTGTGTGTGTGTGTGTGTATATATATATATATAACCAAACCAAATATTTATAAAAATATATAGATATTCCTAATATTTATTTTAAGATAAATCTTTGGCAAGCATCCCATAGGATGTCTACACTGAGAACCACATTATTATTTCATGGTTGTATTTTGTTTATACAATAATTTAACATGTTTTCATTGGGTAGGTCGGGTTTTAAGTGTCATTAGTATCTAATTTTGCATTTAAAGACAGGAAAATATTCAAACAAATACACAAATTACACACATATATTCAGAACAATAACTACACACATTACATTTAGCGTGTGTGTGTGTGTGCGTGCGTGTGTGTGAAGGATGTGGGAGGAAGATCGGCACAGATTGAAAAAAGTCTGAGTTGTGTCAGTGTCACTCTGTCTGAGTGTGTGGGAAATGTACAAAACCCACCTGGCAAACAAGCTGGATTTACACAGAAACTGTACAACACATTGGTTTAATATTTTGATAATGAGCGGCAGGAGGCTTTGCTGAGTACATACATGTACAATCTGTGTAGATAGTGTGAAAGATGGCTAAGAAATGGCAGTTTTAAAAATGACCATCTACAGTAGGCTATATGATTGCACCATAGGCTATACAGTGTGGATGGATGGATGGATGGATGGATGGATAGATAGATAGATCCTCCCTTTCTTTCTTTCCTGCCTCCTCCTTTCCACCCCCCCTACCCATGGATCCTGGGTGAGGCTGTGTGACATCATCACTGTGCTGCCAGCTCTTGTTGTGATGTGGAAGTGGAGACGTGGAAAATGAATAGCTGGCAGCTCCTGCTGATGCTAGTGTGGCTGCACCACAGTTACTATGGCTACATTGCCGGTGTCATGTGTTGCTATGGTTACGTTGCTACTTTGCAGCTGTAAGCTTGGCAGGAAGAAAGAGTGAACCTCTGCACTGTTTAGTGTAGAGGATCCAGTGCTGAAACAATGTCTGGCTGGTTATTGGATCAGAATGGACCTGTGGGTATCTGAGCAGAGAAGAGACTCTAATGTAATCACACACTGACCGACAAGCTGGAATAGATAGAGAGGGATGGTCCCAATGTTGGTTGTGGGGGGACTGATGGTGGAACTGCTTAAATACAAAATGGGCTTCAAGGAGAGAGGAGAGGAGAGGAGAGGAGAGGAGAGGAGAGATTCGCATCAAGAAGATTGTTTTTTCCCACATAAAACTTTATGTTTACTTTAAACTTTTATTTTATGGACATCTCTGACGTTACTGTAAACACCATTAAAAATCTTTATGCCTTTTTTAAATGTCACTCTAAAGATGTAATAGCAAAAAAGATAAAAGGTTATTTGCAATTTACTGGAATATGTGTTTCATTTATGATATCATTAACTTTGTAACATTATTACTATAGAACAGATCTTTGAACAGCACCTGGTCTAATTTGCACATGTCAGCAAGTTACTTGTTGGGATTTGATGGGACATCATCTGGACTGTGCAACCAGACAGAGAGTAAAGTGCTGTTGTTACACAGGTAAAACATTCAGAATTTGTTATTGCTAATTTACCTCTCCCAGGCCCAGGGATGTTGCATCATTTGAAAGACCAAATAAGCTAAAAGTAACAGCTGGCATGTGACAGAACGTTTATATTGTCTCAGTTCAATTATAAAACCGTATCAATGATACCTAAGTGGCACTAATTCAGAACTACCAATATTAAATGAACATTATGGGTGTAGATTTCTTATCTGTGTGAAACATAGAACAACGTTACACAACATACCTTTTTTAAGTACAGAATAAAGTCCTATAGAGCAGCTCGGCTCGGCAAACATGATCTCTGTAGTTGAGTTTGCTTATTCTATCTCATAAGATTCGTGGACAGTTTCAAAGAGTTTCCTCTCAAACACATACACAGTACCATCTAGTGAAACTGACTAAATGAAAAAAGAATCCTATGATTACGTCCTATTGTCAAGGTCAGCTCACTAAGGATTTGTCCTCGTAAACTACAGGACGGTACATCTCCCCTTCATGGACAGCAGGAGTCCACTGTGGTTAACTAAAATGTCCTATGCACTCAGTGCAATGCCGTTGGGGTTAGCCATTAGAACAGATAATGGAGGGAATTATAACGTCACTGCAATGTACAAGGCCAAATGGTCAGTATCCACAGTGTTACAGATCATTAACCATCACATGTCCTGACTCTGCTGCAGAAAGGCTGTGTTATGATCACTGTACGTGTGGGAGTCCAAGGAGGCAGCTGTGTTTTCATTATCTTTCTCACAGATATGGACTCAGACATATTGAAAACTTAATTAAACACAAAATATTGTCCATTACTCCCCAAATAGCCTGTGGTCATTCCTTACCCATGGGCAGTGAGGAAAGACGGGACTTTGATCACCCATATGTGATCAAAATCTGAAAAAAAACACCTTCTGCTATAGCCTTCTCATTAAGTTACAATATATTTGAATACGGCAGAATTTCCGATCAAGCAAATGAGGATTATTGTAGTGAATGTGCTTCTCCGTCTGTGAATGAACAGCTGTTTTTAGCACTGTTGATGGATTAAAAAGACTGATATGATGTGGCTCAAGAATCATTAGAGAAGGATTGAAACTCCACTGAAGAAAGTGACTGGTGGTGTGGTGAATCCCAGAATGTCAAACACGTTCATGTATTTACAAGCTAATAGAGGTTTACTGAACAGAATAGAATGTCAGAATGACAGTTGGCTGCCTGTATATTGGATGTTAGGTGTGGACAAGCCAGCTGGAGTCAGGATTTACAAGCACTTGGTTGTAATCTCCCTCCCTGAGTTATGGTGATTCCCTTTTTCCCTTCTCAGTTCTCACAGGGGTCAGTAGAGTAGGATTGTGTTATTCTGTCAAGCTGAGGTCAAAAATTAATGGCCAACTCCTCGATGGTCCCAACATTAATTTGATCAGAGCAGTGGAGCAAAGCGTAGTGGCTGTGTGTGTGTGTGTGTGGGTGTGTGTGTGCGCATGTGTGTGTGTGTGTTAGTTTCCAGGTTCTGAATCTCTTCCAGAGGCTTCACCATAGTAATTTATTGCAAGAGAGACAGCGACACTGGCCTTTGAACATAGAAGAAAGTGAATCCGTCTAATTACTGATGCATATCTGAGTGTGTGTTAATTTAAAGATCCTGATTTATTTTCCACCTGGTTATTTTATTATTATCAACAATGTTATTCTAATAGAAAAAAATTGCCAGTGTAACTGTTTTCAGATTGGCAGTTAGACACATTTTTTTGCATTAAGCAATTAAACATTGCTATATATTAACGTTTATGTCAGACACTGTTAAAAGGGGTTAACGGGCAGATTTTTCTTATCCGTGTGCGGCTTAAGGACAATGGCACTGCTTTTTATAGTTAAGTTCTATAATGCATATTGTGGTTTGTGGGTTGTACAAATAATATTGAAAAAATAGTTTATTACATTGTTAGTCTGCCTATATATGCAGCTGATTAGTTTGGACTTAAAATGCTTTTATATGATGAAAGCAGCATTAATCAATATTTCTATTATGACAATAGATTGACATAACATTCAGTGACATTCAGGCTGCCCTTTTTGCCCACCTTTACCCCATTCATGTCTCCTCCTCCACTGTTTAATTCATGCAGCTCTCAACTTAGTGGTCCCATGGGGGGAAAAAAATCTGCTTTGCAGACAGCACCAGCCACAAATAAAACCACAACAGTACCACATTATCTTCTCGTTCGTTAGAGTTGCTTATCTGTGATTGGGGATATCTGGTCTGAGCCTGCTCCCTTGTAAAACTTCAGCCAGACAGCAGGTCGATCAGCTCGCCTGTTTAAAAGCTTTAACACACGGCTAATATATCAGCACATGCTCACATTCGTGTGTTGTTGTGTGGATACATTAGAATCGGTGTCGGTCACATCTATGTCAGTCACAGTCACAGTGTGGGAGAAGGGGAGTAAAGTCAGTCAGCTAAATCACATTAAATGGACAAGATGATTAAAAGTTGATGGATGATCCCTGTTTAAAATAATAATCTTCATCGGACAGTCGGAATTTGGTAACAAAATCTTAACAGCACTAAATAATTGACTTGAAAAATAAATTTAATTTCCAAATAATACCAAACACATCTAAACTGGAATGGCTAAAAGTAATTTAATAAAGGTGAAGCTAATTTTAACGTCTAGAACAGAGGTCTTCAACAGGGGGTCCGCGACCCCTAGGGGGTCCGCAGAGGTACTGCAGGGGGGGGTCGCGAAAGTTTTGCACTATAGGACCAGTTTAATATAAAACACAATTTTATACATGAGTAGGGGGTCCCTGCTCCATCTCTCCGTCAGTTTGGGGGTCCTTGGCCCGGAAAACGTTGAAGACCCCTGTAGAGTATATAGGTCTTCAACAGGGGGTCCGCGACCCCTAGGGGGTCCGCAGAGGTACTGCAGGGGGGTCGCGAAAGTTTTGCACTATAGGACCAGTTTAATATAAAACACTATTTTATACATGAGTAGGGGGTCCCTGCTCCATCTCTCCGTCAGTTTGGGGGTCCTTGGCCTGGAAAACGTTGAAGACCCCTGGTCTAGAATATATTTTTAATGATGACTGTGGCCAGACACTTCAAAATTGAATTGACTCAAAGCAAAACGCATCATCACGTCGCATTGTCCAGTGCGAGTGTAAAGCGAACAGACCGAGATGAGCAGTTTTTCTCACAAGGTGACCTGTTACTGGGGATAAGACAAGGTCATAACATCTCTTCATCTCTTTCTGAGAGCGGGTTTAAAGGTCCAATTAGTGTGTCACCTCTGGTTTCATTTCCTGTCACAGATGGTGATGGCCAGGATTGCAGGGCTATGATAGGAGGGTTGCTTTAGGAAATGATTAGGTGTCTCACACACATAAATTGGTATCTGTAATGACTGGATGAAATACATTTTAAAACAAATTAGATTTTCAGTATTTATTGTACATTAAAATAATCCATTTGAGAAATTATTTTGATTTCTCAAAATGTCAAGCTTTCACTGTATTGTTTATAAAATGACATACTAATTGAAAAAGCTAGAAATCGTAAGCCATAAAAATGCAGAATGAACTTATTTATCATTATAGTTCTGTCTCAGTGATTAATATTAAGCGGTTGCCCATCTCACCTTTATGGCTGTGTATGGCGCTGTGTTTGATCTTTGTCTGTGTGTTTGAACTGTCAGACACACCTAAAGGTCACCAGAGCCCTGACATGTCCATCAGAGTCCGCCTTTGTTCTCCTGTCAGTCCGATCAAACGGGCTCTTATTATTAAAAGCACAAAGGCCCCTTAAAGCTCAACATGAACCTTTGTGTGGTTTATGGTTGTGGAACTGGTGGAACTACTGTGGAACTGGTAATGACTTGTGTGTTCCAAGTGTGAAACCACACATGACAAGATATCTAATCTAATTAAATATGTTTATCAAAAAGCGACTTGCCATATGGAGGCCATATGGAAATGTGTTTGTGTGTGTGTGAAGTTTACATACATACAGTAGAAGAGGTCAGAGGATTCCCACAGAAATAAATACAGTGCCTCTGTGTTTGATACCATTTCTTTTTGATGATTAGGTTTCATTTGTTTACATTGTTATTTCGTAACATCTTTTACTGAAGGCACACATTGCATTGAATTGTGAATTACACTGTATCATGTCATACACTCTATATGTACAATTAATACCAAAGAGGATTTGTGCTTTACAACCAGTTTGGTTGAATCCAGAGTACAGTCTAAACCAGGGGTGGGCAATTAATTTTTACAAGGGGCCACATGAGAAACCTGAATTGTGTCAGAGGGCCACACCAAGTAGCTGGGTGGTGTCACCTACATCGCAGCTCTCATCCATACAGTGGCGATTCAAATTCGAATCCTTAAACAAAACGACCTGTGTACCACAGATTAAGCTTTACCTTCAATTTCTGAGAAAGAAATACTTAGCAGTCCATGTGTTGTTGAAAACATGGCATTCGTTACCAATCTTGAGGCTAACCTGGGTAGCGTCACTTATCACTGTTCACCTTCACTCACAACACACGCACGCACATACGTCGATACGGAGGTAATACAAACGTAAATGTAAACGCTTTTCAAAATAAAATTTCAAATTTCAAAATAAAAGCAGCACAGTTGTATTGTAAGCATGACACAGATATTTGTTTAATCTATGTTGTAATTTATGATTGGCCTCACGCGGGCCGGACAGAGACGTAGAAAGGGCCGGATGTGGCCCGCGGGCCGTAATTTGCCCAGGTCTGGTCTAAACTGTACATTGGATTAGAGTGACCAGCTGCAGGAGGGCAGAGAGGTGTAACCGCAGATGATGCTCTCTATTTATAAGATGTTAAAAGGGTGGGTGCTGTGTTGTGGTTGGCTGTGACACCTTCTCTGACACACACCAGATGGTGCTTGCCTGTTTGAGTGTGTCTATGTGTTCATGCGCATATGGTTTCTATCTGTGACTCTGGTGACAACGTTTTTTGGCACCTCAGGTAAACTACGAGAGAGAAAAGAGTTTAACCAGGCAAGAGGATAAATGCATGCAGTGCATTCAATACTCTTGATTTTATATTGCAGAAATCAATATCGTGTGATTGCCTTGCCCTTCATTGTATCGCTGGTGTCAGAATAATTTCTAGTTTTTTAGATCCTGAAACAATGTTTGGCTCTTGGATCCACAACATATTGCAGCATAGCAAACACTAATTCCCACCATGTGACTCACCAACCTATGAATGGTTTTTATAGTCTGTGTATTTTCACGTATCAGTAGAAATGATAATGTGGGCTACCCTTGGGGCAAGGGAAGCCCACAATTTACGAGGGATATTAAAATAATGCATCATATTTATGACATTTATCTTCAGGACTTACGTTGTAGTCTACAATAGGATGTTATTGCCCTTTTATAATTCCAAACATAATCCTATCATTCTTATTAAACCTGGACATTTTTATTAGGATGCAGAGTTTATACTCAGATATGATTGTTAAACATGTGCACTGTTATAAAGACGCTGTGATTCAGCTCCTCCGACTCAGGAGTGGTAGCCCGAGCAAATGATTTAGTTCTCTCAACTCATTAACACTGTGTCCTCTGAATAAGAGCAAGTAAAGAGGATGACTAAAGGATTTAAATGGGCCTTTGTATGAGCTGTTGTCAATAGTCCCAATCAGTGGTTTTATTTTAAGACATGCGGCGGCCTTGCATCAAGAGTGTCTCAAGGTCTGTGTTTCCTGTCTGCTTTCTTTGATCCATTGCTCACCCAGTATAACCACCTTTCTTCTTCCTCCTTAATGCATCTCTATTTTCCATCCATCTTTTTACTCACTCTTCTTCTTTCCATTCATTTGCATCAGCCCCTCCATCCTTCCTTCCTCTTTTTTGCCCCTCCTTTCCTTCCTCCTCTTCCGTTCCTGTCATTCCACTGTGTAGCCAACTGTGTTCCCTGACGACAGGTTGCACAAGCTGTTGTTATGGCAATGTGTTGTAGCTGGTGGGGCGTTTTTGTTGGGGTGTGTGAGTGGTTGCAGCGTCCTTTAGCTCGGCAGTGCTGCTCCTCAGGCAACTGACAAATTGAAATGCTCCAGACGCTGAGCTGCTGAGTGCCTAGAATAAGAACCACGCTTCTTCTGAGACTTTAAATTTCCTGCAATGCGTTGGCAGAAGGAACTGATTCTCTGACCTGACCTGTTTATTTTGCAAACCTTAGGCGTTTATGTCTTTGTTGTTGATGTAGCAGACTTGGATGGTTGGAGACTAGTTAATTTGATTGTGCTCACTATTATTAAATTATTTGTTTATGTGGACACTTTAAAGGTTCAAAACAATAGCACCTTATGAATTTGATAAATATTTTGTGGATCCTTCAATCTATGAAGATTTCATGGATTAATTTTGTCTTGAGTGAGTACAGTATATCAATTTCAGTATCTCTCACAGTTACAGGCAAAAAAGCACCACATGAGCTCCACATTCAGAGAATTAATCAGATAAACAAACAAAAATCACCACTACAGTGTTTGAAATATAAATAATCAGGAATCTTGTTAGAAATTGTTTGTTTGGCACATTAAATTAGATTGTTATCTTTTAAATGAACACTTAAGGACAATGGGATCCTTAGGATGGGTGGGGGGTAGGAGGTGAGAAGGGCATTGCATTGCATTTTGTTGTCTGCCACACGCACACATACACACATGTCCTTCTTCCAGTTGCAGGCGAAGGTCTGTTCTGCTTTCATTGCCAGGTGCTCACATAAACCATGCATTCATTTCACAAACAAAAATGTGCACACTATGCACATTCATAATTCAGATCAATACAATACGTAGCATTCATGTTTCACTTGCAGTAGTGTTCATTTGTGCAAGGTCACCTACTAACACGCTGCCTCAATAAGCAGCGTCTGAGATGCACAAAAGACAGTCGCACACACAGACACAGACACACACACACACACACACAGTCAGACTATTCTCTAATGGAAGTGGCTGGAAGTGAGCAGTGGTTCTAGGAACAAAGAGCTACTCTTGTCCCTCCCTCTCTCTCTCTCTCTCTCTCTCTCTCTCCTCTCCTTGCCTCTCCATCTTTCATTGCAGTCTTCCAGTCCTTGATGCTTTGTTTTCCTATATTCATGAGTGCATTTCTGTGTGAAGAGCCAAAGTAAACAAAAGAGAAGGACGAGGAGGCTGATTCGTTATTATTCCAGCCTGATCATCAAGAGTAGCTTCCTTTCAGATGTAGACCATCATACTCCTCCCATATAAGTGATGCAAGGGCTTTGTTGGAGCACTCACGCAAACATGATAGTAATTAATCATTCACTCTCTTAGCTTTAGCTAGATGTCCTGACAGACGTGAGATAAATCACTGGTGTGTTACATCATGTCAGCATTTATTTGCATAACTGGAAATGCTGCAGCAGACACGGTGGAAACGTTCTGAAACATGTCAGGCTTGAATATTGTAATGGTTGTGATTAAAAAGGAAAAGACACACATTCCAGTTATCATATCTAGATGAGTGCAATACAAATACAATACAAATAAAATAGCAATAAAATAAAAAGAAAACTAGAAATGATTATTATTAAGCCTGTATCTATTGCTACTATATCGGCACTTATTTACTGTCCCCTTCCAGACTATGCTGACTGTTTGATCAGCTCGGTGGGTTTGAACCCAGCCTACTCTGTAGTGCAGTTGTCATGGCTGGTTGAGCTGCGCATCTGTCTGGACATGGAGGTGGAGATTTGTCACTGTTGTGCCTCCTCATCCATGATGCATGAATGACAGTATCTCGCACTTTATTTTACTCTTCATTCTTTCTCTCCTGCTCTGCCTCGACTGTTGTCATCCGTCTCTCTCATTTGCCCACTGTCAGTTACCATCTCTTCCTCTTTTCCTTTATGTCTCGATCAGTTTCTGTCCAACCACCACTTCAGTCAGGCAAAGGAGGGCTCAGTGTCTTCTGAGAAAATCTATTTGCCTCCCTTTTTTTTTGCTGTCTCCTGTCATTTCATCCTTTATCTATATTTTTCTCAACACATCCATCTCTTCTTCTCATCATCATCTCTCCTGTATCGTTGTTGTTGTTGTCAAATGTAGTGAAATGTTACTTGACAAAGGCTGGAAAAGCAGAGCTCACAGCCAGAGGCTTTTAAATATGTTATCGGATAACATGACAGTCAAGCTGCTATCTTATCTGCAGTGTAACAGTAGACCTGCAGAAACATGAGGTCCAGGCCCTCCTCTCATTCTCTCGGGGTGTGTGTGTGTGTGTGTGTGTGTATTTGTTCATGCATGCGTGTGTTTGTTGCTTTCTCATAATAGTTTTATAATAGTGAGAATTATGTGTGTAAGAAATGAAGCAGGAGGCAAATCGACCCACGAACTCAGTTCAAGTGACAGGATCTGATCTTTAGGTGTTGTGTTAATGTCATTGTTAATGTCAGGTGCTGTTTATCATATTTCAGTCTTCCATTGTACGGACGTAAGAAGGTTGAACAAGACACTGCAACACTTCTGTTGAACGGTATCTTTAGGAATGAACAATATTCTATAGTTTTTCAGTTGTACACTTATACAACAGTTAGTTTAGGCATGATTACACATTTCATTTTAGGAAAGACAGTTAAAGTTATTTTTCAGTTAATGCTGCTAAGTTGTATTTTAGAGTAAGTAATGTCACACTCAGGGTAAGTCATTGTAGATGCCTCTACATCATTTACACTCCCAAAGGTAACTCCCTAAGTCTCTACTATTATTTTTCACACAAGAACTTTTGTGTTCACCAGTCCGACTCTCTTTCTCTTGCAAATTCAGCAGTCACTTGTACAAATGGAGCTCTGTGTGATATTTGGTGTCAATAGCTTCCATTGCATGAATTAATCGCCACCTTTTTCCACTGAAGCCCCTCAACCCCCAACGCCCACCCAACCCTCCTAAGCTGCCTGATTCAATCCAAAATATGTTCAGCCTCAAGTCAGTATCTGAAGATTCTGTTGCCAGACAGGCTTATTGATCAGTGAGTTTACATTTATTAACAAGACTTTTTGCCCCTGATGAACTTGGAGACCAAGAGTAGAGGAGAGGGGGAGAAAGAAGAGAAGAGATGGCCGAGGCGGAGATGAAAAATTTAAGATTTACAGTGGTGTCCAAAATTATTAGAACACTTGGCAGGTTCCAGTTGTTTTTGTTGAATTGGCCTCTAAAATACCTATAAAACTAATGAAATGTCTACAGGGTCATGATTATGCTGTATAACCCACAGAACAGAGCCATGATAAAGAGATTTAGGTCATTTTCCCTACAAAAAACAAGCCTGGGCCACTGTATGACTGGATGTGAGTGAAGACAGTGAGAGCAGGGGATGGATGGAAACAGAATTAAGTGCTTTAACAAAGTTACACAGTTGTGTTAAAAAAAAAAAAAATCACAAATACTCTTAATGCTGATGCTGCACTGCAACTCAACCTGGACATGAGAGTGCCTCCACAGTGCTTGAAGGATGCAGTGTTTTAATGATTCACTTCAATCATTCCCATGTTATTTTGGATAAAAGTCTAATAGAAGTAATGTTTATATCGTGTCTGTAACCTCCTGCCTCCCTCCATTTCTTTCTTTTGTTGTCTGTGGTCCTTACAGAGAGAGAGAGGAAGAGGGAGAGTAGCTTGTTTCCATGGAAACGGTCTGAGCCACATGAGCCCCGCTACTTGCACTGCAGTGTCTATCCTGTGTGTGTGTGTGTGTGTGTGCGTGTGTGTGTGTGTGTAGTCGGGCTCACCTCTAAAGAGAAGGAAGGATGGTGCTTTATGAGGGACTAATGCATTGGGCAGACACTTTGCATTGGATGATGTTTGTTTATGTGTGTGTGGGGACGACTGTCTCACATACCAACACAGCTTTTCCTTCCTCAGTTTTTCTCCATTTGTCCTGACTTGTTTTTCCTTTGTTTCCATTATTCTCTTTATGACTCTCAAAGCAAATGGAAAGTGTGGTTGAAGATGAAGACAAAAAATATACATTGGCAAAACCACAGGTCTGTGGTAGAGGCAGTCAAGCTGTTAATGAATTTGTTGTGAATTTGCAAATGAGATAAACAACACACTAGGAAGGGAGCATAGCCAGGATATATACCACATTAAGCATGGGACAGACAGTGATGAGTGGAGGCGAAGACAGTTGTAAGAACACGAAGTAAGATACTGAGATGAATAGTTGCAAATTAGAACCAGGTGTGAGAGGCAGGTGGCAGCAAGGTGAGGATCTGGTAGCATCTGGTGGCTTCACTCCTCCGGATTGGCAAATAATTGTGCTAATTGTGTTAATATTCCGGCGCGTTTGTGCATTTGACTTACTGATGAGGCACTGTGTCTGTTTTTTGCAGAATTCCCAGAAGAAAAGAGGAGCACGACCCAACAACAAACCTGACAAGAAGCTCGGCCCACAGGTACGTGTGTGCGCGCACACACGCACACACATATGTTTCTTGACATCCCCACACAGTTCAGCCTCTGTCTCTGCTCTGAAGTGCATTGTCATTGTTTTCACCATAGAGACTTTCACACACACAAGAGATTTTTCCTAGAAATAGAGGGGTACATAGCAAAATCATACAAATATCCAAGTGTGTGGAGAGCACACAGACCTTGATGGAAAGAAGCAGGTATGTATGTATGTATGTGTACCTGACCACAAATCTAATTGATCATTTCATCTCAGTGACTTTCACACACATTTGCATGTAATAACAATTATAAGTCCAATGGAGAGCTGCACAGAAACTGACAACTTTGCATAGTTAGGCGGAATCTGTGACATAACCAGCTAAGGTAAGCTATCTTCAAACTATGTGAAGAGAGAGACGCGTCCTCACCCAACTAATTGTTAACATACTTCATCTTATTTTTATCTTAAAAATACCCTTATAAGCTTATTTTCCTGTCTTTGTAAATGGCAATAAAAGAAATGTCAACCAACTCACAGTGAAAGAAGGAAGCCACTATTATTCCTAGTAACTAACTGGATTGTGTATCACAAATGTGTTGTGTGCATTGGGGTGGGGCGTGGGGGCTATATAAGCAGTGCATTTGATTAGAAGAATGATCAGATATATACGTGTGTATATTTTGCTGTGATGGCAAAGGCCACCATGTACAACGATACTTTTTTTTGCAATCATATACCGAAAAAGGGTTCATAAAACAGCTCAACACTTATGACCAATAAGATATTACAGTTTATGGTTTGTGGTGTACACCTAAAGCTACTGAAAGGATAGATTTTGCTTTTTAAACAGTCTGCTGACAGCTACTTGTTGTTAGTTACCCAGAGAGAATCATGAATGGTCGTGACCTGGGACCAACAGGATCACCTTAAATAAAATCTGGAAAATGAATGGATGTCTGTTGTTAACATCACTCATTTATATGGGGAAGGCAGGAGGGAAAATAATTATTGACATATCTGTTATCACTGGAACAACCCTGCTGGTTCTGTGGTGTGACTTTCTAATTAGAGTACATAGATTAATTAGTTAATTATCACCTTTTCTGCAGATCCTCTTTAAATCAGCTGTATTCGTATACTGACTGCCTGACTGCAGAGTAGACATGCTTGAGGTTGCCTGGTGCCCCCAGATGTTTTGCATGTTAGATCCATTAAGTGTGTTTGTGCTTCATAGCTCATGACTATGCAGTTTGTTTGTGCGTGTCTCTGTGCTGATGACCTATTTCCTCTGGGGATCACACACATATCTGTCTAAACAAGCGACACAGAGCTGGAAACAGATAAATCAGCAGTTCCAGTATTTCCTGTCATCTTCAATTCCATTTCTTTTACTCTTGACTCCAGCTTGTCCTGCAGGTGTTTGTATGTAGTGTAATTTTTGCATACAGTTCTTATGTTTGGATTAATGATCAGGCCTAAACATATCACTTGATATCTCTGCCTGCTGTTTTTTTTTCTATTCGCCTGAAAAACAGAAAAAAGTGAACAACATTTTTCTCAACCTCACTTTTCCAAACTCTTTGAAAACTTGAAACAACACTGGAAATCAACATTTTCCTCTCTGTAAAAGGGCACGGCAGGAGTTTGAAGTGCACGGGTTCAGCAACGATAACAATTTAAAACGCATAGGATTGAATTTTCCACAGGAGCCGTTTTCAGTGAACGTAACTCTCTCACCAGACTGTCTATTCAACTGCTAAAGTTAGAGCTGTTCTTACTGTCCACTGGCCACATACCATAAATGGTTGTAAATTCATTTGGCCTGGCTTCCCTTGATGTGGTTGGAAATGCTCAACAGGCTGTAAAACACATACAGAGCTGCTTCTGAGCAGTGAGTGCAGAGAGGGTCAACTCAGGTTAGTCACTGCACAGTTGTGTTTCAGAGAGTGTTACATATTTATGAATATCTAATTTATGACTCTTATTACACTTAAATAAGAATATACAGCTTGCTCTATCGTCCCTAATGGTTTTAAGTTTACAACTGCACCTCGAACACTGACAAAAGAGAACACCTCAGATTTTATATGTGATAAATATATGATTGTAATTTTAATGTGTTTGCAAACAGCTCTGCTGTGATAAATATTTATTTTTAATTGTTTGCATGGAGTCATGGAGTTGTCTGATTCAGTCTCCACCAAACATTGAGAAGAATGTAGCTGCTAAATCTCCAAAACAACACTGGGAACACAGAAACACAAGGTGACATTGACTATAAAAACGGTTGGGACAAAGCAGGCAACCTGACAATATATGGGGGGAAACAAGACACAGGTAAACCCACCTAATCGAAACATGAGGGCCACTCAACAGAGACAGGAAGTAAAATAACAATCGAGACATAACGGAACAAATTTCAAAACAAAACAGGAAGCAAGACGAAAACATAACTACCAATAATGTGACAAAACAAAAGAAAACAAGACATACTAGAAGACGAAGATCCCTCTCATGCATGTGCCTGCAAATTTCAAAATGCTATGATCTTTCATTGACCCGAATGTACTGTACTTTACTGTATTCATCAGACACCCTCTGTTCCAGCCATTTCAGTGTCAGTGTTCCCTCCTTACTCGTCTTCTTCTTTTGTCTCGTAATCGCAGGAGGACAGTTCAGACTTGAAGTGTCAGCTCCACTTTGCCAAAGAGGAATCAGCCCTTATGTGCAAGAAGCTGACCAAGCTGGTGAAGGACAGCGAGGCCATGAAGGAGGAGCTGGCCAAGTACAGGTCCCTTTATGGAGACGTGGACGCCTCGCTTACCGTGGAGGAGGTGAGGGGTTTACTGTAGGGACGAAATAGGAGGAAAATAAGAAAGGGGTTTCCTCTTTATGTTTCTTAATATGTTGACCACTCCACCCTCAGGTTGCTGACTCCCCCCACACCCGCGAGGCTGAGGTTAGAGTCCACCTGAAGCTGGTGGAGGAGGAAGCCAACCTGCTGAGTCGACGCATTGTTGAGCTGGAGGTGGAGAACAGGGGGCTCCGAGCCGAAATGGACGACATGAAGGGACCACAAGGTCGTTTTTAAACTTATCGAATTAATCAGTTATACCTCCTACCTAAATGTAATCTCTGCAGATTATAGGGATTTTAAAGTGAATAGGTGGTACTCACTGATTGTTGTTACAAGTTACAAGTGCTTACTAGTTTCATATACGTTTGATCAGTAAAGTATCAATAAATAAAGCTGAACTTTAAAACTAAGAAACTGTTTTGTCAGATCAAATCATTAGTTTGATTAGTTTTAATTATGTTAAGGCTGGGGTGCAGAGCAGGTTGGGATCAGAGACCAGGCGAGTTGGGTGAGAGAGAAAAGCTGTTTTTATTTACAGCAAGGTCCACAAAAATTCACAAAAAAATCAGGAAGGTTCCAAAAGGGGAACAAACAACAAAATGCCGTGGCAGGCTTGCAGGTAGCGAGTCCGGGTGCAGCTCGAGGAGGATAAACTGCAGGGAGAAAAACACGTAGTCAGAAAAGCTAAGAGCCAGAAAGCTAGCAGAAAAGGTAGCCAAACAATCACCTAGTGATCGCAATACTCCAGCGTTGAACACAGGTCCGCCAGAGACATAAATAGGAGACCAGGTAATCACTGAATGCAGGACACCTGTGTGTAATTGGCCACACCCGGACTCCACCTCAGCCACGGCAACCCCTGCAAGACAGGGAAAAGGGAAACAAAAACCACAGCAACCAACACAGATCATGACAAATTACTTTTCATTTATTTTTGATCATCCACTATACCACAATGGTCGATGAACACTTTCACACACTTTAGCTTTGTGAATATGAACCTGCATACGACAGCCATTAGCTCAGCCTTGTTTTACTGACAGTTCTTTCCTTTATCCACGCTGGTCATACAAAAACTAAACATTAGGAAAAAACAAGGATTTGTTGGAGGACTGCTGTGTTAGAGAACTTTAGATTTATTTTGGAGTACCTACTTAATCCTTATTGTGCAATCTTTCTTTCATGTTCATATTATTTATTTATGTGTTTGTTTCCAACAGATGGACCTCAAGAACTTGCTGGTGTTGGTGGTGGTCTGGCGGTGGGTCTCAGTCTTGCAGGAGGTGCCATGGCACTTGGAGGAGGGGCTGTATCTGAAAACGTCATGGAGCTCCAGAGACACCTCCAGTTTGTTGAGGAGGAGGCGGAGCTTCTGAGGCGGTCTCTGATTGAGATGGAGGAACAGAACAAGCTGTTAATGAATGAGCTCAATCGCTATAAATCTGAGCTCCCACCACTGATGTCCACACTGTCGTCAAATTCACTAACGTCGTTGGCAGACGGGTTGCTCAACGACAGCCCAGTGCACTCTATGCAGGAAGGAGCGGTGCTTATAAGCATGGACACCCCTGCCCAGGAGGAAGAGCTTAGACTCGCGAGGCTTCAGATTGGAGAACTCGGTGGGAAGGTGAAGAAGCTACAGTACGAGAATCGAGTGCTGCTGTCCAACCTGCAGCGCTGTGATCTGGCCTCCTACCACGTTCCCTCCTCCTCTTCCTCCTCCTCCTCTATACGATTGGCTCTCGAGACTGATGCAGAGGCTGGAGACTCAGCTGAGTGCCTGCCAACCAGGTACATCTGCATTTCAGTTTCCCTTAAGATTTTCTATTCAACACTTCACTGTTGTGTTCAGTCGTTTACACTTTCTAACCACTACTGTTCTTGGTAGGAGAAAGTAAGACACAGTACATCTTTCTTATCTCATGTAGCATCTGTCTTGTTAACACAAAGGTTATTGTATTGTGGTAATATATGTTCACTGACAATGCTATTATGCTGTTGCACATTTAAAATTTTTATGATGATCAGACTATTTCACAAACTTATTTGTTATTATGTGTCCAAATCAAAGTTGATGACTTGATTATGGAGTTTGTATAATAATTGAAGTTACCAAGAACCACAGGTGAACCTCAACATTAAGTTCTGCCCCATATTTTAAATTGAAATTTTGTATGCAAGATTGTTAATAATTGTCAACCTCACAGTGAACGACAAGCAGAATTTAGGAGAGAACAAAATCAGTGGACACCATGTGTTGAAATAATTGCTCAGTAGCTGCTTTTAGCCACCTCCGACTAATCTGTGGGTATGTAAGTGTATTGTTACTTACATAAAAAGCAGTTATTGCTTAACTACTTTTGATAAGCAGTAACTGTATACAAGTTATTGAGCAGTCCATAAAGAGCTTTTAGTGCTATCATGCATCCATATGTGAAGGAGATGGCGTTTACCCTTATTTATCCTTGTACTCAACATGCTCTCTGTGTTTTCCCACCAGCCCACATCACCGCAAAGAACCAGTAGGAGGTGAGAATGACACTGTTGAGATCAAAGAACATAAAAAGAAGATCGAGGACAATGCTGATGCAGGAGATTCACTTCCTGTTAGCCTGGGGCAGAGGGACCACAATGCTTTGCTTTCCATGAGGGACCAGGCTCGCCTGGTTTCCACAGCGATACAGCTCCTGACCTCCCCTGAGGCAAACTGCCTCTCCTCCTCCCCATCCATCTACCACAAGGTCTGTAGCAATGAAGCAGCAGAGCCGTGTGACCTGGAGAAACCTCAGCCTCACAGCCAGGTACATGTCCTCTGTTTGGTGTGCTGATCCGTCACACTGTATTGTATGATTACAAACTCTCGGCTATTCAGCCAGAACAAAACCACTGACAGTGCAAAAAAATTGGATTGGTACAATGTACAACAGCATATATACTGTATAAGCTGCAAGTATTTTAAGACTTAAATATATGAATATTTTGTATGGATTCAAAAACAAAAGTAGTCGTTGAGTCACTCCATCGAGGTTTAATTACAGTAAAGGCGTGAAGGAGCCAGACCTAAAAAGCAACAGCAGACCATTGAAAAAAAAGGATCTATTTTTTTTTTTAAGAGAGATGGGTTTTCAATTTTAGGTGAATTTCACTCACTTTCACTAAGCTGAGTTTAACAAAAGACTCTGCCACATATCTTGATACAACGCAGCTACTGATGAGCCATTCTGTTTTGTTTTGTTTTTTTTGCTTGAACCAAAGAGAGCAAGCTGCAGCCTCAAACCCGTATTGTATTCTCTTGCATGAATTGTATGACCAGTATCAGCCCTGCAGCATGTCATTTATCAGCCCACACCATTCCCCCATTCACCCAGTACTGTGTGATAACTGCTGTGGTATCTTTGCTCACCAGATTTCTGAGCTGTCTGACCTGGCTGACCGGCCTCTGGTCGGTGCTCTGACCAGCAGGCTGCAGGCTCTACACACCCAGCTGCAGGCCTTTGTGGAGCATGTAGACAGCCTGGGTAAACCCCCAGCAGGTGGGAAGGACCCTGACGTAGAAGACGCATCTCCCACGGCCTTACACTGTGCCTCCCTCATCTGCCATGAAAATGACCAGGATGCATATAATGCTGCCAAGGAGAAGGTATAAGAAAAGACGATTCTCCTTAACTCCTTGTCACACTTTCTCTTTCACTTACCATCAGTTTTTTTTAAGCTTATTATTATTTTTGTTTTGTTTTTTTGATTTCTATAGTTTTATTTATTTATTTTGCTATTCAATAGTTTTATGTTTGATCCAATGCCTAATCATTAGTTTGGCTAACTGACGCTCCTGATCCTTTTTAACCAGCTCCTTTAGCTTTTCCTCACATTGAAGAATGGGTTTACACCACATGCTCAAATCTGATGAGCCATCACCAATGCACTAGACCAGGTTAACACCTCTGATAACAAACAGCATTGTAAAATGGTAAAACTGCATCTGCCATCAGATTTGAGCTGCAAGTGTAACTCTATCCACAAAACCATTCATGTCCTTTGCATGCTCTTAGGTTTCCTTCTAAACTAACCAGTGTATTTAGACACTGCTTTAGGCCTCAAATGGAGCCTGTTTGCTGCATGGACATAGTGCAGTTAATAACAGTACATGTATTTATATGTATTTTCATTAGCAGATCATCAAAGCAATTCAACCTCTAGTATGGATCATGACAGTGGATGGTGATAGTTCTATTTTGATTTAAGATTACATTTATATCTATTGATTTAATTTTGTTATCGCGTTAAGATGTAGTGACAGGTAATAACGTAAGATAGAATACAGTGAGAAATGTTTCACTGGTTGGGATGTAGTAGATTGTCAGTGATTTATGATTCGCTCTGTGTAGCTACTCTATTTTTAAGTATATAATTTTCCAAATAGCGGACACTGTAAGATTCAGAAGGTAAAAACAGCAGGGACTTAAAATTGAATTGACTGGAGTTGTTTTTCGGGAGTACCACAGTTTTACCTCGCCATCAAGGAATATGTTTAAAAGCAAAGAAATATGACAAGAAACCATCACATTTCGAAGCTTGTTGGACAAAAAGACAAAATAGAATAGAAAAATAAATAAATAATAACAAATATATATTTTATACTCTTGCTGTAAAGTCACTCCCAAGTCACATTTTTTTGTGGGAGGACTCTGTAGCAGGAGAAATTTGCTTCATGTAAAATCTATTCTGTTCTCGTCAGTTTGGAGAAAGCTGTGACAGAGGAAACTACAATGTTTAGACTCCATTAGAGGCCTGTTCTGAGTCCCAAAACCCCGTCCGATCTCTCCTCCCTTTTCCTTCTTCTCTCCTTCCCTTCATCCCTTCCTCCTTCCCTCCTTGCTTCTGCACGGGCACCATAACCATTGGTTTCCGCAATTCATTTTCCACTCCCTTTTCGCTCTATTTAAACATCCTTTCTCCCATCGATACAAACCCCTCGATCTTCACCATCTCCCTTGCTGCTCCTCATCATTCGTCCGATTCCTTTTCCTTCCTCCAACGGTTCTCTTCTCTCCCTTGACATTTCACCTTACTCCTTCTCTTACCTTCCTGTCCTTCTTATCTCTCCCCCCTCATCTCCCCCTCTCCCTCATCTCTTCTTCTATGTTCCTTTCTTCTCATCACTCTTTTCCTTTCCTCTCCATCAGCCCTTCATTCTACCATCTATCCTCCTCTTCTTTCTTTTCTCCACCCTCTCTTTTTCCTCCCTGACAAAGCTCTTCTTCCTTTACATCCTTTTCTTTGTCTTGTGAGCTCCATAAATTATCCGTTATGTTTTTATTTATTTTTTTGTATTTTTCTGAATGTTGTCACATGGATGGACACCATTGTGGTTGTGTTGTTTTTCTTATTGTGGTGTTCTTTTGTCATTTCCACCTTTTGTTTTTTGTTCCACAACCTGTTCCTTGTCTCTCCCTCTCTCCTCTATGATTTTTGGTTGTTTTTTTTTCTTCATTAACTTGCCCATGCATGCTCGCAGCAGCCTGATTATAGGGACCAATCAGACCCAGAGGTGAGAGGTGCAACTGAAACGAACAGCCAATCAGAGAGTATTGAGGCGCAAAAGCAGGAAACCAGCGGGCTGAAGCAGAAAGAGGAGGAGACGCATGATGCTTTTGTAAGTTGCACAACACAACGATCATTCATATCAGGACAAGTACAAACACAGACACCAGCAAAGTTTTAAATAAATCTACCTGGCTATGCAGTATTACACATCACGTACTGCAGTTACATTAGTACTGATGTTAATATCCAGTCATAAGTAATACCAAAGAAATTCCAGTGTCTCATCACCTGTTATTGTATTAAATTATATGATTGGCCTAACTGTTGTCATGGACAGAGACATGGACCCAAGTTTGTGGGGTCCCTGCACAATGACCCTGCACAATGGCCACCAAATCTACACACTTGCTGTTTATACTTACACAACTTGGTCTCAGGACACATCTATAGGTAGTCATCTGCAAAGGTCATACACAAACTGTAGCTTAAAGTTTGTTATGTTGTACAGTTGTAGCAAACTCATGCACAGCAGCACAGTACTGTTAACAAACAGAAAGAATGGCCTCATCATCAGCTGTGGGTCTGACAGGAAGAAGAGACCTTTGTTTGATTGACCTTTTGCTGTTGTGTCTCCATGGTAACCTGGCCTTTGTGTGTCTGTATCTTTATTCACAATAGAGAGGCTGAATGGGAGACGCAGACTAAAATAAAATGAAACAAACATCAGCCATCAGCTGGTGATTTTCCAATTTAGCTCCTGTAAAATCAGAACTTTATAGTTATATACTATATAGTTATATAACTGTATCTTTAACATTTTATCATTCTTAATATGTGCTCTTTTGGATAATAGCCAGCCAGTAAACATACTCAGATATATAACATAATATAATAGTTTATGACTATGGATAGATTTAATGAGTAACCATGCCTTAATAATTCATTATAAAATAAGTGTATTTTTAACATTAATGTTCCAAAGCTTTATTGTTTGCAAGACTTCTCCTAGAGAGTAAGTAAAGATTAGTGTGTCTATCAGATATTAGTTATTCTTACATTGCCTCATTAAATTGATTTTATTAGTGTGTTTATAAACTCTTTTTATGCAGTTTCCATAAGCAGCTATGATTTTTTTTTTTTTCAACCTTATTTTGGCACAGAGGTAGGATTTTTGTCTCTGCTGACAGCAGCCGGGGTGAAGGCTGATGTAGGGCAGGGGCTGAGCCCGGTGGGGAGTGAAAGAGGACGTTAATGGTGCAGTGATGGGTCGATGGAACGCACTCACTCAGGAGTCAAATGAGGCATGAAAGAGTGCATGAGATGGGGTTGGTGCATGTAGATCGCTCAGTCACGAGGTGCGATCTAAAAGAGGTTGCAGCATAAAACTGCCATGTAATTTTTTCCATTTCAATTTCTCCTTTCATTTGCCCTTCAATCTCTCTTCACCTTTGATTTTCCCTCATATTATATTTCCATAATTTTTCATATTCATCTTTTTACTTGTCTTCAATTTTCTGCCTACATCTTTGTTTTCTTTCTTCTCTCTCCATGTTTGATTTTCCACTGCTCTCCTCTCTCTATCTTTCATTCTCTTACTTGTCCGTCTTCATCCCTCCTTAAACAAATACATTTTCTAATGCTGTGGCATTTTCTTCTTCAGCCATCCTACTCCAATGACCTCAGTGACCAGCTGTCTGAGGAAGAGGAGTCAGCTCCAGGAGCGGAGGAGGAGCTGGAGAAGGAGACACTGACTCAAAAAGAAACCACCCTTAGACTCACACAGGTCAGTTTCAGTTTGCAGCATCAAGATGCACAAACCAGTACATTCAGATTGAAAACAACCACAAACTCACATTGAAACTTCACGTTATACTAAGGAGGAATTCAGACTGAAATTCTATGCGTTTGCCAGATAAGACTTTCTTTTTAGTATTTTAGAGAAAGAAAACATTCCTGAAGACAAAGAAATGTTTCTCACAGATGTTTACAGTGGTACATACTGATGCGTTTCTTCCCTTCTCTACCCTCATCCCAGCTCCAGGAGGATCACCAAAAGGCTCTGCTCCAGCGGGACTTCCAGCTGCAAAGTTTGGGTCTCCAAGCTCGGCTGCAGCAGAAGTTATGGGGCCAGGAAAGGACTCTGCTGGTGCAGGAATCTCAGCACCTTAAACAGGCCTTGTTACTGCTCAGCCTCAAGCTACGCTGCTTCATCAAACAGTGGAGGCTGGGCTGCAAGAAGGACACAGAGTGGAAGGACATTTTGGAGGTATGAGGAGATTGCTATCAGAGTTGATAGCGAGAAACTCCTTACTGTTGACACATGTTCTTATATTGACCAGAGCTAATCATTTGATACAAAAGCTCTGTATCTGGTTAAGGAAACAGTTCCTGAAGTGAACTCAGGTTTTCGTTCAGCCATTATGAAAACATTTTTTGAGCTTGAATCTGGGTCCTGATGCAGGATGGATACAGTTGTCTTTTTTTAAAAAGGGGAAAGGTGATTTAAATTCAAAGTAAATGTAAAAATATATGCACTTTTGCAGATATTGTGTGCCATATTGGACAAATGCAAATATATTAAAGGCATTAAAATGTTTGTGCTCTTTGCTTGGTTCCTTAGATGAACAGCCTGAAGGATCTCTACTTGCTGTTGGAGGAGGATAACCTCACAAGCCCCGCCCACCAGTCTGACAAGACGTCCGCTGATGACGAGTACCCACCCAGCCCAACTATCAAGGTAAGTAGAGTGACACACACACACATACAAACTGTCACATTCACTTACTTGCACACAGGCACATGCAGACACACTCTCTCATGCATTTTCTTGTTCCTTGTAGTCAAGTGCTGTGAGCAGCACTTTGGCAGACCTTAAGGTGGCGCTGCAGGATCTGAGTGGTGAGCTCCGACAGGAGAGACAAGGCTCCCAGGAACTCACGCAGCAGTTCGCAAAGGCCAAGGCATCATGGGAAGTGGAGAGGACTGAACTACAAAGCCTCATCACCCAGGTAACGGCGTAGGAATCAAGTGTTACTCATCAACTGAGACTGAGCTTCTCCCTTTCTGTTAAATATGAAGTATATATGCTAATATATGCCCCAACCAGATCCAACACTTTTACCTAATATACCTGCCTGTAAGTTAGGGATAAGCTTCTTGTTTTGATCCCCCCCCCCGTTCACCCCCAGCTCACAGTGTCTTTTGTTCAACTTTTGTCATTCAGACAAATGTTGTTTTTTATAAAATGATGACATCCTACAGGGTCAGTTTCTACTTCTCAATCTGTCAAGGTGTTTATTTATTTACATCTATGCATTTTTCTCTCTGTATGTCAGGCTGCCTGTTCTGTGTGCAGAGAATATTAATGCTTTCTGTTATTGTCTCACTGTCTCACTCATACGAGCAGCAGAGTGCTAATTAATGGCCTGAGACAGAACACAGCCTCTGTGTTACTGCCTGGTAATTGAGATGTAAGGAGGGAAGAGACACAGATAGAGGGAGACAGTGAAACCTTTGGAAATCTATACAGAACTCTATAATCTAATCTATACAACTCTGTGTGTATGTCTGTGTGTTTCTACACACACACCTAAATGTGTAGCAGACATTCACCTGCCAAGCACATCAGTGCCAAGGCATCCTGGCAGCGTGCAGCGATGCCTCCAGCTGTTGGTTGGTTGAACAGGTCAGTTCCATTTCAAACACTGTCCTATATGTGTCTAACAGCCTGACAGGAAATTATCTTCGCCACTCAGTCTGGTAAACAAACACCGTCGGTGAAGTAGAAATGATATTTAGAGCCCTGGAGGCGAGCAGAGCAACACCGGCTCAATTTTTCTTGCTTAATCGGTCATCCATCCTGACTGTAGGACATTAGGACATGTTACAAACACCTGGTGTCTCAGCGATGACACAGAGCGAGCAGCTGGAAGTCCCGAGTTCTCCTTCATCACATGTTCAATCTACAGCTCTCTTGAAGTAGGATGAAAATAAAATGTGACATCAATGTGTGACTCAACTGCAGCTGCAATTGATAATGCCAAACTAAGTTGTTGTTTTTCCTTCAGAAGATGACTAATGGAAACGTTTTCTGACCTGGGGAAGGACAGTATACAGTGTGGCTGGTTGGCGATACTTGTACTCATTCCTCTTAACCTCCTACCCATAACTCCAATCAGTTCAGATCACTGTGGCCTGAAATTGTCTCTATAATAAGCAAGCAGTTCTCTCATGGGGTTTATTCTCATAAAACATATAGATTCTTTAATAGACTAATTGAAATATGGGAACTTGCTTAATGGTGAGTAGCTACTTGTGAAGCATTCATCTCTCAACCACCAAAACAGCATCAGTCATCCAGTAACTTTCCCCCCTTGTAACGCCCCAGCAGTAAACCTTGTTAAAATGTGGGGCTTGTTAAAGCCACATTTATCATTAACGAGAGCGACTCCGTTGCCATTGGAGATGGGAGCTGGGCTAAGTGTGCATTTATTATGCTGCGATTGGCTACCAGAAAAATTTCCATTAGTGCCTTATTTGGACTTCAGTACCACCAGAGCCAGACTGAGGGAGGCAGGGAGAGGATTGATAGGTCTGGGGTGTGTGTGTGATTGTGCATGTGTGCATGAGTGTGTGCTTGTTCATCAAATTGACAAAGTGTCCGGCCGTGTGAACTCTGCGGCTCAGACAAAGGAAAAGGGAAAGCTTAGCTGCTCATGAAAATTTCAAGCAATCCCACCCAGAGGCTTTCCGACAACAGGCCAGATTTAAAGGAGGCAAGCGAAGGGCAAGAGAGCTTAAAAGAGAGAGCGAGAAAGGTGTAGAGAGAGAGTGGAGACGATTCCGAGAGCTGGGATTCTCAGAGAAGCATGATGGAGGGGGATAAAGAAAAAGACATATTAGAATATTAAATATCGTATCATATACTGAAACAAAGACACAAGCAGCAGACAAATGTGGAGATAATAAAGATCTTTCTGTGTATATTTTGATGCTCACATATGAGTAACCATAGAGGAATTCCTAGATTCTAAGTTGAGACTTATATATATGTTATTTACCAGGTAATGCATTTGACTTTTTTATTGTTTTCCCTTCCCTGAGGGGAAATGACTATTGTTTGTATACGTTTAATTATGTATATTTTGTATATGTTATATAAATACAGTTAGTCAGGTTATATAGCCAGATCAGGGCAGTGGTTAGCACATGGCTCACATCACAAAGGTTCCTGGTTCTAATCCAGGTCAAAGACATGCATATGGGTTCCAAAGTCAGCCAGGTTTAGCTCCAGCTCCCTCGTCAATCCTCAGGAGGACAAGCAATAGATAATGGATGGATGGATCACTAGATCAAAACACTGTAAATAAGTTGGTGATCTAGAGTCAGTGTGAAAGCTTTTTCTGTCATTTAGATGTTTCCCATGATCTTTGTGCTTCTCCCTTTCCAGCTTGAGACCAAAGCGGGAAAAGCCACAGCAGCCCTGTCCTCCAATGATGCGATGGATCCTTCAGACCTGAAAGTAGCACTGAAGAGGGAGCGTGAGGACCACCAGCACCTGCTGGCGGAGTCCTATGCAGCTGTGATGGATCTAACAAAACAGGTGAAGGCTGTGGTTGTGTGTGCCACATTAAGCCAGAACGCAAATGACAAAGGGATCAGATTTTTTGTGAAATATCAGGGTTACTTAGATATTTCATCTACAGTCTGGTTAGTCATCCACAAATTGGTTTGTAGATACATTTAAGTAAATTGCAGAATCCTGTCATGATATTTTTATTGTTTCTGTTATATAAAATGTCCGGTTCATGTCAACATCATTGTAGGTTTTATTATCCAAGAAAGTTCATGTGTGTGACTGCGTCTGTCTTCTTTCTTCCTCCCCTGCTGATGGCCCCCGTCTCCTCCTGCTGTGACTGAACTTTATACCAATCAGCTTCAGATTGGAGAGAGGAACTGGGGCAGAGAGAAACTGGAGCTGCTGGAGAGGTTCAGCCAGGACAGAGCTCAGTGGGAGCAGCGGCTGAGAGAGGCCACCGCGCAGCAGGGGAAGGTACGACAGGGTTTGTGTGTGTGTGTGTGTGTGTGTGTGTGTGTGTGTGTGTGTGTGTGTGCATGCTTTTGCTGACACAGATAAGCACATAAGGAACAAGTGTATCTTTTTGAATGATGGAGTCCACATGATGAGTGTCTGAGGGTCTGAGACAGGGCAGTACACACACACACACACACACACACACACACACACACACACACACACACACACACACATCTTACTGCAAAAGTGCCATAGCTTTTGCAGCTTCTTTAGTCAGTCGTATCAGGCAGACGCCAACATCCGCCTGGTAGCTTGCGTATCCAGCAGAGGAGCAGCTTTTACAGCATTAAGCTGTAAAAGCTTTCTGATTCTGAGGGACAGACTTTAAATCAAACAACAATATTTTACTGTGGGTGTTTAATATAAACTGTACAGTATGTCCACAAACCTAGTTTCAGTGTCAGACTAGATCCAAATGTCAACGTGAGCAACTACTGCGTTTAAGATGGTGTTCTTATCTCACAATACTTTTGACAATTCAGCTTTTAATAAATGAGTGTGTGTAAGGAAAAGCCTCGGTGGTTCTTTCCTTTCTGTGGTTGAGCTGTTTCATGCGATGCTGAGCTCACTGGGAAGACAAATCAGAGCTGCTGATTCCACACTGCTGCTTGTCAGCACCAAGCTGCTGCAACATACCAAGGAGGGATGAGGTGGGATTGTGTCCGAGTTTAAAGTGGTCATTAGTTTCCACTCTTGTTTCCACAAACACACACTAAGTGATAAAGAGCAAGATGCACAGTCAGTGGTTCAGTGCTCCTTCAACATTTAGAGTCTTTGTCTGCCTCCACCTGATGTTTTCTCTCTCTCTTTCTTTCTGGCATCCCTTTCTCACCCCCTCTCCTTTCTAATGATTCCTTTCTTTTCCCTTCTTCTCTGCCTCCCTCCTCTGTCTTGCAAGTGAGACCCCATCTCTCTCCTGGGCACCCGTGTCCTTCATAGAGGGCTCATATATTTATTCACTTTTATTTATGCACTGACTCAGTCTAATCCTCGTGTCTGTGTACACTCATCGGCCTCTCCATGGTTTCTCTGGGGCACAGTCATTACAGTTGTGGTGTTTGCTCATATCTATTTTTTACCTTAGCCAACGGAAATGGAATGTTGGAGATTGTTACTTCCTTTGAATGGTAGAATACTGTATATGGCAGAACTAATAACCCAAGTACATATTAATGTGGCCATTGTGTAATAAAAAATGGAATAATGCATAATACTAGTTTCATTTTATAACCAAAAGAGATAGAAAGGGATGTTTACTGTGCTGTGCACAAAAAAATATTTCTAAAATATTCAATCAGCTTTTTTCCTTCTCAGTGAGTTGCAGGTGAACGTGACAGTGCATCAGTGTATTTGCACATCTTAACACTTCTTCACATTTCTTCCCATCTCTCTCACTGTGGCTCTTTTTCTCTGTGGGGAAACGGCTTCAGAGTGTGAGACCACCCCTTGAAGTGAAGTGAAGCACATCGACTGAGCATTGTGTGTGTATGTGCGCGTGCTTGTGTGTGTGCACTGGTGTCTGTATGTGTTTCCTGCGGATAAATTAATAAGTCCCCACTTCCCAAAAGCTGCAGAGGAAAAAAAGGAGGCATTGTTTATACATTATCTATATAAATGTCTTTGCAGGGTGTGTGAAACTATGGGAACGAAGAATTCTACAGGAGCTACAGTATTAGTGCAGATGAAGCAAGTCATTTAAATGCTAATAGTCTGTCAGAGTAGATTCAGTGACATCCTTTGCTTTTCACTCATAGTCTGAGCCTTGTTTGTCCTCACAGTCAAAGTCATCAGGGGGTGAGTCCTGTGCAGACACAGCGCTCGCTAATGGAACAGGATCACCAAGGTAACAATTAAAAAAAAAAAATCTCAACAGTTTAAAATGAAATAGAAAACATAATTTCTCATCAATTTATTGTGGTTTCAATGTAAAGGGCTAAATCCACATCGGAGCTAAATGGCGCGGAGGTCAATGGAGCAGCAGACCGGGAGGAGAAAATCCAGTTTGCGGTCCCACCCCTTCTGATTCGCCCTGAGCTGAGTGACTTCACAGGGAAGAACTGGACCTACCTGACCAACGAGGTTAACAGAGTTATACAGTCACTGGTTTAAAATGTGCAGTTAATCATTCTTTATATTTGTATTATACCTGCTTTTTAGAAACTGACTTTTGGTGAATGAGACTAGATTTATTTTAATATCACGTTTTAAAAAAAGATGTTGTAAAATCTGTCTTCTCATGTCCCAGACCCCAATGGTTGGGGACACCTGTAAAACCTGGGATGGTCCCAGTGGCTCCTGCAGCAGCTTAGTGGGATCAGAGCCGGACTTGGAGTTAGTCCGGAGGAGCTTCACTGCACCAGACCGCACCGGCATCCGGATCTACTACAGCCCTCCTGCCATGCGTCGCATTGAGCAGCAAAGAAGGAACCAGGAGTCACAGCAGGCACAGAATGGGAGCTCTTCCTTTGAACTGAATGGTTTGGATGTGGGAATGCCTCAAGCAGAAACTCCGGAGATTCAGCAACAGCCTTCATCCTCCTCCTTTTCTTCATCATACGAGCAGTGGCTGAGTTCACTGTCCAATCAGCACAGGGAGCTGCTGGAGAGCAGAGGCAGCTGCATAGGTTCGATTCCCAGTATCGTCAACAACGGCGTTGGTAGCTCTGCTAGCAGTGTGGTGGATGAAATGACAACCTCCTCTGCATTCCTGGAGATAGGCAACTTAAGTGATGACATGAAGGAGATGACCAACTGTGTCCGCCAGGCCATACGCTCTTCATCGCTGGAGAGGAAATCCAGCAAGGATCCTGGAAATCAGGTATGATTGTTTTGGAGTTTTTTTTTTTTGTCCATATTTAGTTTGATGATTTATGATTTAACAGGACCTATTTTCTGGACAGTTTTATTTATTAAAAATATTTAAGAACTGCATTAAAACAACAAATGCTTCCGGATTCACTAAGACACACGTTTTATCATCAGTTTTATCATCTCTTCCCTGAAACCCTGAACTTTTTCCCTTCCATCTCTGCACACAGGCTGTTGGCATGTCCACCAGGTCAACCCAGACTGCTGCCCAGTGTGTCAGCATTGGCCTTCAGACTGACAACATATCCAGCAGCAGGGGGACAGGGTTACACTCCAAAGCCTGGCCATCGCGCCCTTCGTCAACAGCCACCTCCTCGTTGGTCTCAGCCCGAACCCGGCAGATATCAACATCACTGGATAAAGTTCACAGCCGCATTGAGAGGCCGTGCTGCTCACCTAAGTATGGATCACCAAAACTACAGCGCAGAGTGTCTTCTGGTAATTAGATTTCCTTTTTTGTGTGTGTGTTAGTAGTGCTCTAACCCATGCCACCAAGAGTTTGCTGACCAACTGTTTTTGCTTTAAGGCTCCGCATCGAAACTGGATGTGACTTCCTCATCTAGAGATCGCAGCCTGTGGAGCCTCCAGCAGAGACCCATTGGCGGTGCAGGTGGAGGCTCTGCCTGGGCTCGCTCCACCACCACCCGGGACAGCCCCGTCCTCAGTGGCCTTACTGATGGCCTGTCCAGCCTCTTCAGCGTGGTGGAACACTCTGGAAGCACAGAATCACTTTGGAGGAGTGACGGAGGTAAGACGCTGGGCAGGTGCCTGAATTTGTTGGGTTTCTGGTCCTCGTGTTGGTATGTTACTGTCACACTGCTTTGACCTGCATGGACATTTGAACACAACAGACCTATAGTAATGTTATTAGTTTAAACCTATAATGTCCTTTTGTTAATACAGTGAAAAATGTACTTTCTTGTTTGATGCTTAAAACGTTTATTCCTGGTAACTTGAATGTCACAGTGGGATAAGGCTTCATGGATTCAGTTATTACTTTCTAAGAGTCAATCCGTCATCTAAAATCTTTGTAATAGGTTTTTTTTTTTAATCCTGTTTCCCATTAGGAACCAGCCAGGGTGCCAGTCCAGCGAGGCAGCCTCCTGCTGCTGGGAAACCCTCTGGGGTGGCAGCCTGCGGATCTGACCCAGGCTCTCAGCGGTACGGAGGCCTGGTCCAGGAGTTCTTCACTACTGTCTGCAGCAGCCGTGGCCAGGGAGGAGTCCCGCTGCCTGGTGACAGAGTGCAGAGAGACTCCTTGGGCAGCCTCAGAGGTCTGGGTGTCTTAGGGGGTCCCAGTAGCATAGATGAGCCCAAGCCAGAGTGCGTGATAGCTGGAGTTGGAGGGCTCGGGGCACTGGCAGGCAACGACAATGTGACCAAAATTGTTAATAAGAGGTTTATGAGGCAAACCACTGGGGAAGAGATGGTCGGCATCATGGGAGGAGGGAAGGAAGGAAATGCCGGGGCTCCAGGATTAGGGATGGAGGTAAGATCTTTGGAGAACAACCGCACCGATTGTTTTATTTTGCATCATTTTTTACTTGAGATTACTTTAAGATTTCTCTCTCTCTTTTAACTCTCTCTCTTTGTTATCACATTAGTTTTAAGTACGGTATTTAATCTATCACACATTTGATGACTTGGTGCAGGTTAGTTTAAATCATTTGTACTGTGTGCATCGGTCACACATGTAGTAATGCTCTTACAGATAAATTAAGATTTGGTGTTTACTATGACAGATTACACAGTTCAATTTTTAAAAATTCTAATTTTGGACAGGAGTTAAGTTTTGGTAGAAAAGGACATTGTGAACCACCCAGTTAATACAGAGATACTTGATAAGGTAGACTGTAATCACCTTTGCATGGCAAAATAAGTTCCTGCATGTAATTTATACAACGGATACTCAAAGACAGAGGGAAACAATAGCTCTCTCAGCACTATATGTACCGCATCTTGCTACAAATTTCTGCTAGTTTTCCATTTTATTATTAAAGCAAGTTTTAATATTTATAGTAGGTAAATCAACTATACCTGCAGGTTCGGGTAAATGTAACATCCCCTCTTTCCCCAGGATGCACCCTGTGACTGTGCAGCCCAGTCGTCCTGCCTTGGCCGACCGTCGAGAACAGCAGCTCGTCATTCCCCTGGACAATGCAAGCACCGCCCACAGGAGTCTCCTGCGGCAACTGAGGAGAAAAAAGACACCTGCAGCGAGTGATGGCGCACCTACTGCCACGCGCAAAGACATGCAACACGCAGGACACTATACGAAAACAACGCACCAAACACCACTGCCATAAAAACACAGCTTCTCATGTCACCTCCTGTACATACACACCAATAACGTACCACACAGGCACACTGCCAGACACCACATGCACTTCTGTAACACCGCGCAGACTGCCCCACGAACCCACTGCCACACACACACACATCCAGACACACATGCATTTGCATACTCATGCACACGTGCAAGCACACAACCCCAGACAACATTACGTTTGTCTTGGACTGTATCATTCTAATAGACACGGACAGAATGGACTGAAAGGTTTAGACCAGGAGTCGGCAACCAGCGGCTCATGAGCCATGTGGCAAGATGTTCCCTGATAATAGTCCCTTACAATAACACCATTTTAAATCTACAAACAAAAAAAGTACAAGGAGAAAGCGTGGATGAGGAGACATTTGACAGCTGAAGCAGTTGCCTCGTTTTCTGCTTGCAGCTCTGCGGAGATCAGGCTGATCAATCACGCTGTCGTATACACACCTACTGCGTTCTGCTAAATTCTACCACTCAGATTGATTAGCACAATGAAATCCCAGAGTGCGTCCAAAGGCACGTCTGGTTCAGTGGCAAACTGGACTACATATCCAAGGATGACCAGACTTGGACTCCAGTAGAGGATGTCTGGACTCGTCAGCTTCACAAATAAGACTTTATAAACAGATTTCAGACTCAGCCTTGTGCTGTTCTGTAGTCGCAAACCTGACTGACAAATATCTCACCCGGCTCATTTAGATAAATGACACTCCATTATTTTCCAAAGAACATTATTGCAACGAACACAGGGACATTTAATGGCATTGTAGCCATGTCTTAAACCTTGCAGACGTATGTAAACCTAATTCATAGTTTTTACCCTGCATAGTCTGTGTGTACAGCAGGCAGATAAGTGCCTGTCTGTTTCAGATTTTTAAGATGTTTCTTCACTGATGTCAAGCTTCATCCAGGAACCTGGCTGATGAGCCGATGAAGACAATTGGCGTGCAGTCCTACAGATTGGGGACCATTTCTCACTGACTGTAAAATAACCTCAGAGTCCATTGTTTTTATTTTTGCTTGGCACTGGATGGAGATGCAGTGATGAGAGGTATGACATGTATTCCACTGATCTCTTTCCTGCAGAGACAGATGGTTATCAACGCTTTTTACATGGCGTTATGTATTCTGGAATCTGATTCTCATTATTAAGCAATAATGACAGTGAACCAGTACCCATCAGCTTTATCACTGCATTTCTACCCTGGATGTCTTAAAGGATTAAATATGAGCAACAGGATTGAATCGCTGCACTCAGTGTGGCTAAACCTGTCAAACAGATAGGAGAAATTATCATTTCATTCCTTTCATTCGTGAAAACCTTCAGACTTTAACCCAGTGCTCTGATGTTGTGTATATGGTTTTTGTGCTCATTTGGCCATTCAGCTCTCAGCAGTATGTCATTCCTCTAAAAAAAAAAGCTTTTACTTTACATCCTTTCTCTCCTGTCACGTACAGCTATCCTCCAGCAATCTTCTTCAACAAGTAGCTAAGAGCCGTGACTCTCCCAATGCAGAGGGCTGAAGGTGTTTACCTATCTAAGATATAATTTCATTTAATCTGTTGTACTTTTTAATGTATGAAAAACGAATCACATTCAGTAGAATGCCTGCAAACATAGAATTATTGATGAATTGAAAAAAAAAATTTTTGTTTCTTCATGTTTGCCATGTCATTGTCTTTCAAACAGTCTACATAGATTTAAAGTGCCTGTCAGACTGACTGATAGTCAGCTCACACCAAAACTGGACTTCATATGGAAAATACAGAAACATACCTATCAGGACTTTTTTCCTTTAACTGGGTAAGATTGTTTTTTATGCACATGAAAACTAAGGATGTTTTAAAGCGACAAGTACTGTACCACAGAGGAGACAGGACAAATGTTTTACAGGTATAGAAGGGTATATTAGGTTTTTTTTTAATTCCAGGGTTATTGTATTTCTGAAAAGTAAATTATTTTTGTTTGTTTGTTTTTATATGGTTGTTTTCATTGTTTATTAGCCTGTTGTTTCTATTCCCTCTGTTTAGTTATCATGGTGCTACTTAGAGTAAAGACTGCTGTGGACTCACTGCCTCTAACAAGGCATCTACCAATCAATCCATTCATATTTTCAAAAAATGCCTCCTCCACAGCTTCTGTATGAGCAACAATCGGGTGTCTTGCTCTGTCTTCGCACGCGATTCAATGACTCGGCAGTTTAAACTAGGGCATTAGCAGTGGATATATTTAAATGACACACTGGAGAAAACCCACAGTCTAAATGCTGCTGTCTGTCTCCACTCCAGCCCCCGACAAAACCAACTGCATGAAACCAGTGTCTGCTTCAAAAGCTACTCTCTGTGTTGCCGCAGGAATAGGCTTTCTGATTTTTGACCATAGTTTCACAACAGCTTGCCTTAGCCAAGAAATCTGATTGTTTTGAAATCTCAAGAACAATATAACCACAATATAACCACAATATAACCACTGAAATGGTTTAGAATAAATTGCCCCCCCCCAAAAAAAAACACAGCTGAAAAAGGTTGCGTACACATCCATTCCGTTTAACTTTGATATTTTCAGCTTTCAAAAGATGGGAAACAACACGTGCTGTTGTCACTGAAAAGAAAAAGAACTTAATACATGTTACATATTTGACCTCAATAAGAGAATGGTGCAAACAGATTATTCTGGTGGTGTTGAATTAAAAGGAGTTAAAGGAATATTCCAGCAGAATCTGCATTTTTAGAATCATAAACTGAAAAGTGTTTGAGGCCTGTTTTGGTGTACTGTCCAAAAAAAGTTTATATTTAAATGATGATAGACCACTACGGTATCATAATCCAGTTTTTTGCTGCCCGTCTGTAAACTAAGTATCAACAAAAATTCTACATTTCCCAAATATGGCAAAATAGACTGCAACTGTTTTACACTGGCTTGGATAGTAGTTTGCATTTGCATCATTATACTAGCTATTATGCTACATGTTTCAGCATAGTCTACATTTAAAAAACAACATTTTTCAATATTCCTCAAAGTTCCGAATCTTAGCAACTCAACATCTAGTCTAAAAATGGCATTTTAATACATCGGCACATTGAAAATTAGAAATAAAGACACTTCACCAGACATCCATTCGGTTCCTGCCCTAAGGAATTAAAAGATGCACATTTAGACAAATAGCTGCCACTAATGACAGGACATGTTTGTGCACAAATTATAGTACATGCTGCATGTAAACAGGACAGTGAGGGCCCACCATCTAGCCAACATGTTATTATCTATGCTAAAAACAGCTCAGGCGCATTAGTGGTATCAATGAGACAGAGGAACAGAGTAAGTTCTTTTTCCAGTGACTGTTGCACATTAGCTAGGGGGCACCATTACTGCTGCCAACACCTTTGCCAAAAAACCTCTGTAAACAGTAAAAAAATATACTGATTGTTTGGACACAGTCCTGCAGGAATGCAGTCGTCCTGTCAGTGACCACCATGTGAGTGAGTCATGACTCAGTCGTCCCACAGTCTCAGCCACTACACCCCAGCATGAAAAAGTATGAAACCACAAAGGAACCTTTATTATATTCTACCATTAGAATAAGCACCACTTCTGCTTTTGGATATTCTGCAAAACTCCACAAACTCACAATAAAACCAATTGTCCTGCATTTAGTTTAAAATCTGAATATGTCGACATCGAATAAATTAAAATATTTTTAGAAATTTGAAACACCACTTTTCACTCGTAGTCAAAAAGCTAATATATTGAGATTGTGTCGATAATCCGCCTTGATATTAAAAAACCAATCACGGATGGTGATATAGCAGTTATGTTTTATATTTTGTGATTTAATGCAACTCTAAAACTGTCCCTGATGTGGCCACTTCACTGGCATGGATAAAACTTAATAGAAAGTTAACTAGACTCTGCTCTACCTCATATATTTATTAATCTACTCTGAGATGTGTCATTGAAAAACTCAAGAGTATATTATTTGTACATTTTATGTAATTTTGATCACTCATTAGAAAACGTGATGCCTGTACACCAGGTCCTCAGTCCTATTGTCATTTAGTCTTGCTATCAGTTAGAAGGTCACTGTGGTGCCTTTACTCTACTGCATGACAATGCCAACCTCCAGATCAATTACATGACCTAAAATTGTTTTTTTTTTGTCTTTTAGCACATGCAGACTGATTTGTGTTTATGGTAATAGTTAAACTACATGCATTGTCAAGGAGAACCTTTAGTGGGTTAACATTGTGTTACATTTACATTATTTATTTATGATAATATGATCGTGAAGTGACAGTATGTAGATTCCAGCATAAGTCCAGGATGCAATTAAACTGCCATTTGCTGTCCCGCAACATTTATGTTCAATGGAGGCAAAAAAATACAGAAAGAAGTCTTAATATGTTGACCTGACTTTGACTCATTAGAATAATCGGACTCTTATGTTTTTATTATATTTCGGGTATACTCTTCTTTAATGCAATCTGGGATGCAGATTTTGTTTTTAGAAACACAGAAAATGCCGCAGCCATTGAAAACTCTGTCTGACTCTGATGTCATTGGTCAGCTCTGTCTCTGCCACTGCAGCCTTTCCACCTGCCTGTATGGTGTCACAGTTGCTCCACCACCTCAGGTTCTAAGTACTCATCGTTGCAGCCAACAGGTGTACAAATAACTCCACATTACCAGCCAATGAGAGACTTTTTTTTTTTTACAGGTTGCATGGCACAAACCAAGATTGTAATTGTTCCCTGTGCATTAAATCAGCAATTTTCCATCCTTTTTAATGTGTTTCCATGCCATTAACATGATTGTTACATCATGGCAATGTGTACATGAATTCTTAGCTTAACTATAGAAAGCCTGTATATTTGCTTTATATAACATATTCTTTGTAATAATGCTTAAAGCTAAATGAAATGAGTACACAGTCAGGAAATGTATCCCCTTGTATTGCAACTTGTAAAGAAAGGCCTGTAATCTGTTCTTTTTTTTTAAATTGTTTCTCTGAGAAAAGCTGAATGTCAACAGCTGATCTGAGATCAGGTCGCTGTGGAAGTATGTAGCTCTCTCCCTTTATGGGCCACACTTGAGCCTTTCCTCTGTACATATAGGTGCATTTTGAAACAAATGAAAAATAGGAGCAGCAGCAAATGTCAAGGGATTTAAACGAGAACATTTGACCCAAGCTGATTTTTAAGGGGGTTGGGGATTTTTTTTTTGTTTTTGCGACCAGTGTAGTTTGCAAAACACGCTATTATAAATGTCTCCAGTTTGTCATAGAGTTCACAAATAAATGTATGGTGCAATTTTGCAGGGTTCTGTTCTGTTTATTTGACACTTACTTGCATTTCAGGCTGTATAATATTCCCATTTTTCCAAGACCTTATTTATGATGAGTAAATGGAACGATACAGAATCAAAGGGAAGACAAAGCTGACGTTAACAACAAGCTTTAAAATGTTGAGTTGTCTTATTTGATTGTAAACATTTGCTTACAAGGCCCTAAGAGTATATAAATATAAATATAAATATATAAATATAAATATAAATTAAATATATATATATATGATATGATCTGATTATCATTTACTCTGAAGTCCCCATATGGTTCTACATGTGTTTTTATATGGTTTATGTTTAAAAACTAACATGTCATCAGAGAAGGAATTATAATGCTTTGTCATGTTTATCCCTTCCATTTAAGCCTTCAGTTCTATTTATTTTAATTAATGTCATGCTCCTTTCACTTTTAGGCTTTTAGACTTATAGTGGCAAATAGATATGATTTTGTATTCTTGGTTGTTACTGAATATTGTTTAATATTAATATTCTTTCTGTAAGTCGCTTTGGATAAAAGCGTCTGCTAAATGACTAAATGTAAATGTAAATGTATTAATATTCTCCCAGAGCCCAAATGCCAGCAAACTGCAGTTCTCATTTTCAGACTGCATCTTGTTTGAATGGTCTGGTTGTTGTTGTTTGCTATCAGTGGATGTTGTGTATTTGTGCGGGACCATGACAAGTTTTGATTTTGCTAATGTTTGTCAACTTGATCAAGTGAAGCAGCTCACTAATGAGAGATTATTGCCTCTTTTTGTGAGAGATCTCTCTTTCTCAATCCATTTCCAATTTTAAACTGCATTTCAAGTGTTTACTCATCAAGAGGAAAACAGAAAACTCAATCAGGGAACATCAATATTTTAACAAGTATAAATTTGCTTGTTTCTCAACTTAAGTTAATTCCATGGATTTTCCTCTGCAGGCAATTTTACTGAACTCATATGTCTCTGCAGGATTCAATCAGAGATACAGATTAAGCTCGAACTAGAACCTCCGTCTTTGTCTTCATGTTTACTTTTACTTTTATTCTTTAGAGTTCTGTCTTACCACCAACCCTGCTTGAAGACAAAAGTTCTTTCATCTTCTTTACGGCAAACTAATTAATAGAAACAAATTAAGCCTGGAAGCACAAGACGTCATGTTTATTTCAGACTCAGCGGGCACCGATTGGTTCAAGATTAAGATCTGTATCTGTGTACGTGTGTGTGAAGTCTTAACATTATCTACAACATTAGAAGGTAATATTTTTAAACACAATGCATTGGGAGGCATGCAGCCTATGACCACTGCACACAATTAAACGAAATAAATTAAAATATCCAGAGATCAAAATTATTTAATTGAACATAATGCTTCTGGTGCCAATGCAGTTCAGTGCTGCACTGGAAGACTTGTGCAGTCACATAACAAAGTTTAGCTATCTTCTGCCGCCCCCTACTGGTCAATAGTTGTGCAGGAGGTAAAGGACAAAGAGGCTGAGAAAATATCATAGAGGAGAATAACAACAAAGGAGGAGGAAGCCCATATTTTTCAAACACCTGTGAAGGTGTTTTTTTTTTTAATTGCTCCCACATCAAATCATTTTTCAGTCATTTTTTGCTACTGGAACTATTAATGTAAATGTATGTATATGTATATCTCTATGAAAAGAGAGATATACGCCATATTTTATCGGCATATTTTTAAATGACTACATTAGCACATTAATAGTTTGCATGTTGTTTTTCTTTTATGTATTCTGCTGTATCAGTGGATGTTGTGTATTTGTGCGGGACCATGACAAGTTTTGATTTTGCTAATGTTTGTCAACTTGATCAAGTGAAGCAGCTCAGTAATGAGAGGTTATTGCCTCTTTTTGTGAGAGATCTCTCTTTCTCAATCCATTTCCAATTTTAAACTGCATTTCAAGTGTTTACTCATCCAGAGGAAAACAGAAAACTCAATCAGGGAACATCAATATTTTAACAAGTATAAATGTGCTTGTTTCTCAACTTCAGTTAATTCCATGGATTTTCCTCTGCAGGCAATTTTACTGAACTCATATGTCTCTGCAGGATTCAATCAGAGATTCAGATTAAGCTCGAACTAGAACCTCAGTCTTTGTCTTCATGTTTACTTTTACTTTTATTCTTTAGAGTTCTGTCTTACCACCAACCCTGCTTGAAGACAAAATCTCTTTCATCTTCCTTACGGTAAACGAATTAATAGAAACAAATTAAGCCTGGAAGCACAAGACGTCATGTTTATTTCAGACTCAGTGGGCACCGATTGGTTCAAGATTAAGATCTGTATCTGTGTACGTGTGTGTGAAGTCTTAACATTATCTACAACATTAGAAGGTAATATTTTTAAACACAATGCATTGGGAGGCATGCAGCCTATGACCACTGCACACAATTCTAACTGCAATTAAACGAAATAAATTAAAATATCCAGAGATCAAAATTATCTAATTGAACATAATGCTTCTGGTGCCAATGCAGTTCAGTGCTGCACTGGAAGACTTGTGCAGTCACATAACAAAGTTTAGCTATCTTCTGCCGCCCCCTACTGGTCAATAGTTGTGCAGGAGGTAAAGGACAAAGAGGCTGAGAAAATATCATAGAGGAGAATAACAACAAAGGAGGAGGAAGCCCATATTTTTCAAACACCTGTGAAGGTGTTTTTTTTTTTAATTGCTCCCACATCAAATCATTTTTCAGTCATTTTTTGCTACTGGAACTATTAATGTAAATGTATGTATATGTATATCTCTATGAAAAGAGAGATATACGCCATATTTTATCGGCATATTTTTAAATGACTACATTAGCACATTAATAGTTTGCATGTTGTTTTTCTTTTATGTATTCTGCTGTAACCCTCTGTATGTACAGTACATCACTGTGTCTTGTGAGCATAGATGTGCTGTGTGTGTGTGTGTGTGTGTGTGTGTTGCTGTGTCTTCCGTGTCCCACTGTGAAACTGAATAGAGACTATTTTATCTTGTGCTTCATTGTGTTCTGTTTGCTCCCTCCTCCTCTGCTGCTCTTTCTCATTCCACCCTCTGATCTCTTTTCTTTTCTTCTCATGGAGCCCTCGTGGCTGTTATGTAATGTAGGAAAGGAAACACACTGCTTGTCTGTCTGGTGCAGCCTCCAACAGCAAACCATCACTGGGTATTGCGCTTTGTACTCTATGTGCAGTCAGGGTAGTTTAAAAGGCAAAGAAAGTTGTCAATATTAATTCTGAGGAATCAATAAATGATTGAATAAAAAAGTGTTTACAACGACAAATATCTGATGCTTTGTAGAACGTTACTTGCTGAACTATACTATATTTTATTTATGCACTATTTTAAGAATGATTTAAGTGCATTTTTTCATGCATGAATCATTGACATGATAAATCAACGCATAAACATAATTTAATAACAAAAACATACAATCAGCCACAACGATACAACTACTAAGTGATTTTAATATTGCTGCAGATCAGTGTATATCCATGGCATCTTCAAAAAACGATCATCCATCAGAAATGTGACTTAAAACATATAAAGGTTTTCATTTTGTTTCCATGGCTTCAGTGCTTTACAGTAAAAAGTAAAAAAAACCCACTTATCTGCCACATCATCAAAACCAGTTAATGGTCATAATGTTGTGACTGATCATTATAGACATGTACACATAAAGCCTACAAGTACAAGGTACGCTGTGTACTGTTGTATGTCGACCATATACTGTATGCAGTTGGTCTTGGTGCAGTTCTCTGACATGCCTATGTTACATGAGGCTATTAGGGAGGTGTGTCAGCATATCACTGACTGACATGCTACATTATTGATGAAGGAGATAATATACTCCCCCCAAGCTACTGTCACATAAAGTGGACATGAAATGAACACCATCTATCCAGAGGTCAGATAAGAGCTATGATGCTGAAAAAGGCTGTACTGTATCTCTACCTCAAAGTAAACAACTGTACATTTCAACAAACTTGTTAATCTTTTTTTTTTTTTTTTTTAAAGCTACAGGACCATGCTTAGTTTTTCAGTCATGATCAATCTTGGGATTTACTTTTCTCTACTACAAAACATAATCAAACCTCTTATTTTGATGCGTTTAGATATTCAGAATATGACTTGCATATCCAATGAAGACACAATGTCTTCAGGAAAAAAGTACAGTAAACCCATATCTGCAGTATAGCTATCATATAACTTTACGATCATCACCCTCATCATCGTAGATAGACACAAATTCCAGGCATTCTCATCATGTTCAGTTAATCTACTTAGATAATAAGGGGCCGTTTGGAATTTGGAATGATCAGGGTGTGGTGTTTAGTGGCCCTCTATAGATATGTTGCACAATTCACCTGAATTTATATAAGTTTCAAAATACTGATGTGGGGCAAAGACGTGGATCGTGGACCCATGCTTGTATTTAAGTAAAAACAAACAAACAACAAAACAACTCGCGTGAATAGCTTTTAAATCAAAAATGTGGTGGAATTAACTAATCAAGGCTGAAATTGGAAAGATATTGGGTGCAATGTAAAATAACAAAACAAAAACATTAAAAAAAAACAGATGTAATATTGCATATTGGTTTATAATAGCCCTTCTTTCACAGACTGAATTGTTATTGGTCGTGTTGGCAGTTTGACATCTGATTCGCCGCTGACCGTGTCCATCAGGAATCTAATCACGCCTCCTCTGCCAGCGACTTCCGCTTCTGTGTCAATCCAAGCCTACATAGTAAATTCTTGCTCATCTCTCTGAACTTGTCTCAGGATTCTCCCTGCACAAACACCTTCCAGGTAAGCGAATAGACATTTTACTGTCCAGCAAGTTGTCTCTTGTTGTGGTTTGATGGCCCCAAATGCATCTTTGATTTTTTTTTCTACAAGAAAGGATGCTAGCTGTGCTAGTTAGCCACCTTTTTTTCTTTAGCCCGCCTGCTAGCGTTAATGCTAGCTGTCAAAAGGCTCCCTGCCGTCCAGTCAGAGTGGGGGCTGTCAGCTATGTGTGTGTGTGTGTGTTTTTGAGTAAATAGTACCCAGTATGACTATGAAATTACAATATTACTCTGCTTTAATTTGAAATCGTTGCCGAGGTTAATTGAGTTGTAATTGCGTAAGATATACCAACTGTTAGATTGTTGTGCTAATGTTAGCAAGCAATCAGTTGACGGTGGTAGTCTCTTTGGTATGCTTGCAGTTTTTTGTGAAGACAACTACTGTTTGTCTTTTGACACTGACAGTGGCACTACTGTTAATATATCTGCCTCTAATAAAACCAGGTTGTAAGAAGAGACTGTACCAAACAGTAAGACTCACTTGTGTATGATTGAGATGATAAGGTGTCAGTCACCTATCACCTGTACCTGTCTCACCTAACCGTGGGAATGTTCTCCCTCCTGTTTGGCTTCTTGGTGTCTCCATCCTTATCTCAATCTTATCCGTTATGAGACTAAACAGAGCCAAACGTCGGGTAGCTGAAGGTCGTTGACGCAAAGGTTTACTCTGATACAACCAACTATTTCCCTGACAGGCATCCTTCTGAGGCAGACATTGTACTGCTGCATCAGCTGGCCTCGAACGCTGATGATGCCCAAAAAAGTGCTTACACTTAAGTTGACTCTTCTGTCTGTGTAGTCATATACCATTATTGTGTTGTTCAGTATTTGTAAATATTTTGAGTACCCCTTTCTAAACATTGGCAGTAATAACAGTCAACAAAGTAGGGAAATTATTTATACAAATCTCAAGAAGTAATATAGAAACTTTGTTCCCTTAAAATGACCTGAATATTACACAATAGGAAGTTGTTCAATTAATAATATAAATAAATTAGCTTTAATAAAATTGAACTTTAGATTTTATAGATTTTTTAGATTTTTTACTGACCTCTTAAAACAAAACATTTTCTTATTTACTTGAACTTTGAGACATGTTGGTCGAACAAACAAAGTTCTGGTAAGTTTTGGTTGTTGATTAGTAATTGATTGTCATTATTGTGATATATTGTATATGTAGCTCTAGTTATTTTATTCTGTAGTTATACTAAGTTTAATAGTAATAGTAATGCGTGGACTGTACACATAAAAAAATGTGTTGGATGCTGTATTCTTCACTGTATTTAACTATATTTATGTTACTTGTTAAATGTATGTAATAAAGCATAATTGCAATAAGATTGAATGACTCATGGTAATTTACACCTTCTCAGCCCCAAAGGAAAATGGTTATTGTACAGCATATTTTCAGAAAAGAAATGGTTTTAAATTACAAGGTCCCCACAGGATTTTGAAGGAAGACACTTGCTGATGTTATAGCTGCATTATGTGAAACATCATGCATCATGTCATTTTGTGTCTTCCTCCCTGGGGTACTTTAATTACCCCCTTAGTGAGTTGCTATGCTGATGTGCGGGAGAAGCATCATGCTTTATCATCATTTTGCCTTCCAGAAGCAGAATAGCAGAGACAGAAGATTGCTATGTTTGTCAGATTAGTGGTTGCCTAGTTAAGTGATCACTTTTAAAAGATACACCAGTCAGCCATAACCAGTCACTGATAGTAATGTAGTAGCATATTAATGTAACAATCTTCAGTTATGCAGTTTAGATGTTCTGAGTTCTGTGGTTAAATTTAGGGGAACAAGAAATGGATTTTGCAAGGCATGGCCTAAAACAAGGTTTCAACACAGCTGAGAGGAATGTCACAGTTACCTCTCCCATCAGTCTGGCTCACTACTTTCTCAGTATTACCTTGTCTATACTATACAATCAGGTAGTGTATTGATATAATATAAAAATGATCAAAAGTTTCTCACTCACTTTTGTGAGTGCATGATTCATGTTGTCTTTTTGTGCATCTTGTATCTGCTCTGTGGGGTTGCCATGTGGGGATAAGCCCAGTTGAAGCTAGTCTAGGCAACCAACCAGGCAACCGAAAAACAATACTGGATAATTTATGATAAAGAACAGGTACCCAGTCATGAGCCAGTCTGATGCACAACCATTGCATTCTTTTGCTGTACTTTGATTACCTTAGATAATATCTTTATGACGTATATACTTAAGCTTTATGACTTATATACTTAACGTTAATGCATTAATACTTAATGTTTTATTGTTTACATGTTAGTCAGATTTTGCAATTATAGTACCAAAAGTTAAAGTTCATACTTAGTTTGTTAAATTCTGTGAAATTCCTACCTATAGCCGATCCCCACCAAATGTGGAATTATTATTATGGTTGGGCTGTAGACTATTCACCCCTGGAGCTACAAAATGTTAAACTTTTGTCGAGGCTACAAGTGGCTACAAGACTTTGCTTCCAATAGTGTAATTGGCCAGCTTGGTTTGTTTCTTGTTTTTTTTCTCCAGCATTTTGAATTCTAGATGTGACAATTCGTAGTGAGGACAAAATTTGCCAAGGCTGGTCAGTCAGCAAGCTTAAGAAGGGATCAGAATTCTTCTCATTATTATCGTCTATTCAGATTTTTATAAGGTTAAGATCTTATAAACAGGGTGCAGTTTATTTTAAGATATTTTGCTGCTTGAATGGTATATTCTGAAACAAGTTTCATTCACTTGAGAGCACTGTGTACATCCCTGGATACAGATATACAGAATGGTGTCATGGAGTTTCAATAGTGGTCACATGGTCTTGCCTTGAGAATTTGCAGCAGTGCTATCGTTTCATAGAAAAGCTTTTGCGTATCTACATTCCGTGTGGTAAGGTGAGTGTGTATTGACAGGAAGTCCATTGGAGTACATAGTAAGAGATGGTGCAACATAGGGCTGTCTTCATGACTTACTGCATATTTATATTTTGCAATTTGTGTACAGAAAACGGATAGCACTTAAATGCATTAATGGTTTAGTTTGGACAGATATTTTTTGCAATAATGTAAATAAAAATATTGGATTTTCTAAAGGAAAACAACAACTTCTTTATTTGAAGCAAAAATCCAGCTAGACCAGATTTTCCCAACTGAACCAGTAACAAACAATGCTGGTCAGCTTGCTTTGGGCATGTGCTTTATATTTACTCACTGTGTTTATATTTAAGGGTGGGCACATTAAAGAAGTTTGTATACCATATCGCCTCAGCAGGTAATGCTGTCTCACACTAAACTGAATGGCAGTTTGTGTATGTGTGTGGCTGTTGCTCAGAATAAGGCTGTTTTGTTTCCAATGGGTTTGTACTGTCCTCTAGCAGTATGAATATGAAGATGTCAGCCTCATCTCTTAGACAGAGAAGAGTAAAGAATACTACTTCATGAAAGACTTCAGTTTCACTTGTGTTGCCATAGACAACACAAGTTGCTGTTTCTCCGTTTTATACTGCTACTGTTTAAAACTTGCTTTAGCTTTAGTTTTATAAATTGTGGCTGTGCTTTAAAGGAAACGATGTTTTATTCGTAAATTTATTTATTTGTATTCTTTTTTTTGTCTTGACAATTTAATTAGAAATTAATGTAAGTTCTATTGTATTCTTTCTTATTTAGACACCAGTTTCAGTTTGACTAGTTGTATTGCTGGTCTACCTTTCACGCTTTCATTTAGATTTGCTAGACCATTGTTGCCAACATTGCTCCAAGTCCTCTATCTGTGGACCAGCATAGATTTTGTCGATCTTACTTTTTTCTGATTGTTCCATTGGATGTACCCTGACAAGGTTCGTTGTACAATACACATTGAAATAGGTGCTTATTTAATTTCTTAATTTCATTCTTGATTTATCTTCCATCTGTCTGTCTGTCTGTCTCTCTCTCTCTCTCTCTCTTCTCTCTCTCTCTCTCATTTGCCCTCTGTCCCCTGTGGCTTTGGATGTTATCGACAGCCCTTAGAGGACTGCACGAATAGATGTTGCTACACCATTAGCTGTGCACTGGAATTATGAATGGAAAATTTACATCCGCAGGTTGGTGTTTGAGGTTTTGAAAAAATCACTCTCATTGGTGAGAAGAATGTCTGAAATCCTAAATGCCTAATATCACTATGGTGAGGCTGCATTTACTTTTTACTTTTTTAATATTAAAACCTGACATGCAAGACATATTTAAACCTGACATGCAAGATAAAAGAGTACACACACACACACAGGCTGATGTGTGGTCTGTATAGGCTCAGTAATGCATTATGTTTGGTATGAATAGCTCCTACAGTTCAGTGATGAGCAATACGATCAGCCTGTAATAGCGAATGCAAATAAGCTTTTCAGTCATGGTTCCTGCAGTCACTGACATAGAGGTTATGTTCATAACTTGCTTTATATTATACGGTGCTGTTGCTTCATAGCAAAGTTTTTCCAAGATGCCATATTTTGGTCTAAAATATTTCAAAAGCTGCTTTGAGTCATGCAGTGAAATTGGAACATTTTCCTGAAATTTTCTGGAGGTGTATCGGAGAACACAAATGTCTGCAAATGTAGCTCTGGACAGTTTTCAAAACTTTACCCACCAGTCCCAAAATGGAAAATGTTCAAGTGACTCTGCACGAGAAGACAACAGTAACGTCTCTGTAAAATCCACTGTAAGCCTCTGATTTTGTGTTCATTCTTTCAGATATTGAGTCAGAACTTTGAGTACTGAAGTACTGATGCACAGAAATATGATTATACATGAGGGTTATTGTAGCTATAGTCTTGTTCATGTTGTGTTACACAAGCAGGAAGTCGCTTGGCAAAGCTGTCTCCTCGGACTATGGAAACCAATATATGTCCCAATCTGGATTTTAAAAAATGCATCACTGAATGTTATATATTATTGAGAGTGCCCTGTTTTATTTGGTCACAAGACCACAGAAAATAGCAGGCTCATTTGTGGAGAACCCTTGGCAAGATATCTTTTGCTGATAAGTAGTCAACTCCTTTTTCAAATAGGAACTTCTTAACAGCTTACTGCTGTTTAATTGATTTGTAAAAGAACTTGTGACATTGTTAGTTTAAAGTACTTAATTCTAGCTTCCAAGAACAACTGAGTAACATCTTGTCATTCATTCTGTTCACCTTATCGATCCTGGTCAATGAGGACAAAGTTCATCTGTATGCTGAAGTTGTTGCCTAACTCTGGCAAAGGTCAAACCCAAACAATCCTCAGAATAAAGCAGAGTAAGGAGAAGGAATGTTTTAGCACGTTGTACGGAGCAGCACAGAAAAAGTGCTGTGCCATACATCCGTTTTAAAGAAAGTATCTCTAAATAGAATTGCGTGTTTTACATCAGGACATTTTGACTCAGTTTACAAATGAGTTTAGTATACTGTTGAAAAAGGTAGACATTACATTGACAATGTAATCTTGTTTTGTCAGAAAATCGTAGGTAGAGCCCTTGTATAATATAATATAAGGAAGATAATAACTGGATTTAAGTTTACTGTGTGGGTGAAAGGGATCAAACTCTTTGTTGTGTGACAGTATCAAGCTTCGTGCTGTGACCTGTTGCTAATAGTGTTGATTCAGCCTGTATAAGTCAACATTGTTTATATTTGCCATGTGGGCTGTGTCATTCTAATGTAAACGTCACATGCTAATTTGGTTTGCTTGTACTGTTCCTAAAGTCAGGCAAATGGACTATGGTAGATGAGGGAAACAAGTGGTTATATTATGCATGATCATGTCGAGTATTGTTTGTCAGTGTGATGAATATGCTAAAGTGGACTATGCTACTGATCTAAATATTGAGTACTGTAATTGATAGAGATTTGATATTATTTTTACATAGCAGAATAATGTGATCAGCTGCCAGCCCAACAGCTTTAATAAATCCACAAGAGCTCTCAGATGTGGGTATGGTTGTGGCTCTGTGCTGTAAGGTCCTGATGACTCAACTGGTTAGTTTCGTTGGGTGATGAGTCATATAGCAGGTATTGGTCAGTGTGAGTATGTTTTCTGTATATGTGTTGAGACTTCAGTCTTCTTTGAGGTACACTGCACAATACAGGCCAAACTGCTTCCTCTCACATCTTCATGGGTGAAATTTATGTACTTATCCACTATGTTGATATGTAAATGAGGTTAGAGTTCTTCAGGGTTCTTCAGGATAGCCACAATCGGGGACATCTAAGTAGTACATAAAAAGTAGGTGGAAAGTAGTTAATAGTAAGGCGGAGGTCAAACTGAGATCTGGGGATCTTGACTCTGTGATGTTCAGACAGTTTCTCTGCAGAATTGCAGTGGGTTAAGGTGTGTTCCTGCTGAAAGATGACAGTGCCATTGGGTAATACTGATGTAATGGTGGGGTGTTCTTTGGCTACCCACCACATAAATATTTTCTATTTATGTAGTGGCACATGTCACATCTAGTCAAGACCCAGTGTTTTTCAGCAGAACACGACCCAGACAATAACATTACTTCTCTTGGCTTGGCTTCTTTTAGAGTATACAGTATTACCATCTCTTCACTAGTTAACAAACACACAAATAATTGTATAAGAGGAACAGCTTACAAGACCTGGCCTTAATTTTTGTGCACACAACAAATTAACTTAAGAAACTGACTGGCTGCCCCCTATTTCCTGGTCTCCAGCCAAACGCAAGGGATGTAAATGGCCTTTACTTGCTTAGTTGGTAATTTAAAAATGTTTTTTTTCAGTAATCTGTTGCTTAATAATAATTTCAGTGATTTCTGATCTGTTGGAACTTACTATTTTTGGATTTATGAATCAGAGGTGATTTGGGGCCATAAGTTTACAACTGTGAAAATTCAATGTATCAAACAGGAGGTAACAAAGACCCACAAAGCCTTTGACATTGGTATCCTTATTATGTAACAACGGGACAAGAAAAACCTGTTTGCACTCAGTGGGCCATGATAGACAAGCAAGTTGCTGAGTCAGACTAAGTAGATTTTTTAGCTGGTAGCTTAGATGAAGCTTGGAATCATCCTCACTATTTTGTGCCATCTAACTTATTTAATTTTTTTTTTATAAAATTCTAAATTCAACAACCTCATTGGATTGGTGTTTTTCCAAGACAACTTTCCAATTAACTTACCTGGCACTTCTCCTGGTGAGCCAGCTGGAACCATGCCTTTCTCCATTTACAGTTTTATTGCTAAAACCTGGACTAACAACTAATATAATGTTTTTACACTACCTAGGTTACTCTGACTTTGTTGTCAAAAAGAGAAAGATTCATGTTTTGTTTCAAAAATCACTGCATGTGTAAAGAAACTGTATGTTGCTGTTTTCCTTTTTCATTTGATTTTCTTCTCTTTCAAACTATGCTAAACTAACTTTCATTGTATAGCAACTCATCAATTACAGCTCAAAATTTACCTTTTTTTTTTTTTACAGGTTGCTAATTTGCTTCACACAACAAACCCATAGAAACCCAAACTGAACTCTCCAGTTACATCAGCTGTTTGGTCAAGCTCTTCAACAAAATCAGCATCAGAGTTCAGAACCTTATCAGGATATTAAGCACTGGATATTGCACTGTTGCAGTGGTGACACTTCAGAAGACCTTAATTAACAGGCCTTCCTCCAGGGGATCTGTGAGGGCTGGCCACTAAAAGGAACATGTGCTAATCGTTTATCATCTTTCCTAAACGTCTGGGCAGCATTGACTCTAGAAGATGAGCAATGAGGATGAGTTCTACGATGCCGTCACAGGTGGGTGCTGACTTAGAGAGTGTGCGCTTGTGTATATCTGTGTGCGTGTGTGTGTATTGTCAGCTTGTCTTTGTGTCATTATGATCATTTTACTAATCTGAGACAGATGCAGACCAGGGCACATCTATTATTAATTAGCAAAGGTGATCTCTGTCTGTATCAGATGGCAACACACTTGCCTGAGCATATTTCATTCCTTCTCGCTGGGCCATCAAATTTGGACAGTAACTGCTAACCAGAGTTAAGTAAATCATGTCAATGCCACATATATTGACTTTGCTCATAGCAAATTATTGTATGTCCTTATCAGTACTTAATTTGTTTTACATCGCAGAAGATTGCTCCGAGCTAACTTATTGGCTTCTAGAGACGCATGAAGGACTTTGTCAAATGCATATTTTAAGTTGATGAAAATACAACAATTTTTAGTTTTTTTTTTTAGTGAACAATCATTTTTAGTGATTATTTACTGATTTGACTTTACTACTCACTTGACCAGACTCACCTGAACTTTGGACATAAAACTGTCAGTTCATAGGGAGTGTTTGCTGAATGATAATACACTATTTAGTCTATTTTAAGCAGTTGTTAAGGCCCCACCTTGAGTTAACCAAACCTCTAGGACACTAAGTGCTTACAGTCATGTTTATATTCTGCTTACTACCCAGGTGCAGATCAACTCCTGTATGTATTCCCATAGACAGTTTCATCTCATTTCTACTTAGTGGCCGTTCTATGATAATTTGTATGACAATTGCATTAAGCCAGTTTACAGTTCTCTAGAGAGCATTACTTTAAAAACCCCTTACTTGAATAAGTCGTTTAGTTTCACCTTTGCTAAAACCGTTGCAGTTCAGCTTTTTTCATGTTAAGTAACATGTAAAAGTGCAATGTTTGTGTTTCAAAGTTGACAAAATTTTGAAGACAGTCGTAGATTTGGAAAATTGCAATAAACACAATAAACACTGCAATAAACACTGATTCAGTTAGATTTTAAAATTATTTAGCCCTGTAGTATTTTGTTTTGAACTTTGGACCCACAACACAACTAAAAAGTTAATAAGTGTTAAAAAAAAATGTCCCTCGGTGGAGAACATAGTCAGTGTAAGAGGTTTATGGCAATCAACAAACTTTGCTTTTCAAACTAAGACAGGAAGTTTTCTGATGCAAAACAGTGTGCATCAGAAAAAAGTGTGTGTCATAGTGTGTGACTGTCATATTCGGCAAACAAACAAAGCCAATCAAACCAATCACCAGCAAAATCGTAAAGCCCTGTGTGTCTCCGTTTTCTCAGAAGATTAGTTTTTCACATTTAGTTCCACATTTTTGTTGTAGTGATAAATAAGCAGGTATTCCTGAAACATGCTCATGTGGAGATTCATTTTAACTATAACCTTGTGTCACACATTTTGTCTTGTAGGCCTGGATTCAGATGAGTCATTGGAAGGGGTGTCAGAGGCCAGTTTCCAAGATGCACTGGTGTTTGACAGCAACAGTCAGAGCAACAATGGATCAGTGCCACAGGAGAACGGCATCAAAAAACACAGGTAGTGCTGCATTCCTGCACCACATTCCATTTGCAGTGTGTGTATTTGCCTTTCTAACCTCGTAATGTTTTTTTCAAGAGATTATATGAAGCCTCTTACAAAATTCAGTCCTGGGCTGGGTCACAACTTTAACTAGACTAGAGTTAAAAGCCACTTGGTTAATCGCTCTGCTCTGTCAGTTAAATATTGTTGTTGTTTATTGCTGACACATTTTGCTTGCAGTCTTGGCAGTATTCCTTGAAGTTGTGGTTTCTGTGGTTAATAAGACAGCTTTTAGCACCTGTAAGAAAAGGCACACTACACAAATTTTGCTTAGGTCGCAAATTTCAGCAAGACATCACACCGCTAGTTGTGAAATGTCAATTTAAATCACTTTAACAGTTAACAAAGAGAAAAAGGTAGTTGGTCCTTTCCACGCTGTTAGTGAGAAACTTTGTTGACTCACAGAAAAGATTTTCCTTATTACTTTTATTGCAATGAAAGTTACAAATGTCAAAATTAATGCAGCAGTCAGGCTATCACTTTCAGTGCCCACAAGAATATTACGTCACTACAGTCGTTACTTGATAAAAACCCAGTGAATTCTACAACAAATAGATTTGGCTGTAATGTTTTCCAGGGTTGCTGAGAAAGATTCTTAGGTGACCCTTTTGTCCCGAGGTGTCTGATTTGATTCCTCAAGAAGTGTCAGATACATCGATAATTCTTTGTGGTTCTTTTCATTCAGCGTCTGTTATTCTTACTGTCCTTTATTTCAGGACGTCATTACCTGCACCCATGTTTTCCAGAAACACTATCAGTGTCTGGAGTATCCTGAAAAAATGCATCGGATTGGTAAGGACCTGATACTCAAAAGCTACTTTACTATACATAATGCATTTTTACTTCAGTGACAAATTTGCTAAATGGAGGGGAACTCGCATATAAATTTTAATGTGCTATTAGGATTTTGTAACATTCAGTAACATTGGCTAGCAGTTGTTTCAACATCAGTTACTAAATATCATCAGTCCATTTGTTGAGGACACCAGTAGTTTTCACTTCCATTTGCCAGACTCCACCGGGCTTAAATTAATGATTATTAAGGAAAATTCAGTTGATTTAAAACAACATATTGTTAGGTTGAGTATGAGCTCATGTTTTCTACCTTTCACAGGAACTTTCCAAGATCACGATGCCCATTGTCTTCAATGAACCCCTGAGCTTCCTGCAGAGAATCTCAGAATACATGGAACACACATACCTCATCAAAAGAGCCTGCTCAAAGTCAGATTCCATAGAACGCATGCAGGTCAGGGACAATATGCACTTCATCTCCCTATATTCATAGGCACCCATCCCAGAAGGAGCAATGACATCCCATTGCACCTTCCTTTAACTTTTACGACCTCTGGATAGAAGAAAGAGCCTAACATGGTTTGTGTCTATTTGTCTTTAGGCTGTAGCTGCTTTTGCTGTTTCAGCAGTTGCATCTCAGTGGGACAGAACTGGAAAACCCTTCAACCCCCTGCTGGGAGAGACCTATGAACTCATTAGGTAGGTATGCACACACACACACACACACACACACACACACAGAGTTTTTCAGGTCTAGTTTGAACATAGTTGATGATGGGTTTTTTTGTGTTTTTGGTCCTTCTACAGAGAGGAGCAGGGTTTCAGACTGGTATCGGAGCAGGTGTCACATCATCCACCAGTAAGTGCCTTCCATGCAGAAAACCTGGCTGGAGATTTTGTCTTCCATGGCTCCATCTACCCTAAACTTAAATTTTGGGGCAAGAGTGTGGAGGCCGAGCCTAAAGGGACTATCACACTAGAGTTACTCAAGTGAGTCTGAGGGGGATGCTGGTGAAAATCTATTTGATTTTAGAAAGATCTTCTATAGCTATATAGATTTTCTATTGAATTATTTTCTTTTGTTGACATTGTTACCCCCTCCTATCATTCCTCTTGACTGCTCCTTTCCTCAAGGCACAGTGAGGCATACACATGGAGTAACCCTTACTGCTGTGTACACAACATCATCCTAGGAAAACTGTGGATAGAGCAGTATGGCACAGTGGAAATAGTCAACCACAGGTATGTAAATGATGCATACATGATGTTTGATGAGTGGTTTTTTGAAACTATAATTTATTGACATTTTTACTTAAACAGGTCAACAAACAGTTCTAACACTAAGTATATTAAATGTATAGTGGTAAAAGCAGCAGATTCCTGCATTTTTGAAACTTTAATTTTGACTTTGACTTTTGTTATTTTTGTTATTTAAATAATTATCTACATTGATGGGGTAAAATTTTATTTTTTCTCTTTTGTCTTGTTAAAATACAGTGTTGAACTTATAGGTGAACTTATTTGGAACATTTCCTTAAAAGTAATTCAGGCAGCTGTAGAACTTGACATAGCAAGCATAAAATCAATAAAATCCAATATAATTCTATAATTACTGTATCTTGTGTTAATAAGTCACATGCTCTGCTACTTAAGAGACATTAACTGGTTATTCTTTTGTCTCTTCTCACACAGCACTGGAGACAAGTGTGTGTTGAATTTTAGGCCCTGTGGAATGTTTGGTAAAGATTTGCACAAAGTGGAGGGATACATTCAGGACAAGAGGTACAAAGCTTTTAAAGAATATAAAATAGTCTTTGTAATGAGCAGATTTCTTTATTCTTGATTGCGTCTGCTTCAATGCAAACATTTGCTCTTCTCCATTCTCCTCTCCTGTTGGTCCAGTAAAAAGAAGCTTTGTGTCATCTATGGGAAGTGGACAGAGTGCATGTGGAGTGTCGACCCTCAAGCTTACGAAGCCTACAAGAAATCAGAGAAGAAAGGAGACAACAAAAAGCACAAAAATGTAAGAACAAGAGGGAATTTGTCTATCCTTTCTTGAACCTAAAACTACGTGCTACATTTATTGTCATAAGATTTAAATAATTGGATGTGCTGTTTTTGAATGGGTTTGAGGGGTTGAATGCTGGAAAGGATTGCTGAACAATATCATGTTGCCTTTTATTTTACCCATTTTTTAAAAATATATTATTAGTTACTTTGTTATCTGCAATTGGTTTGTTATCTGTAATTGGTTTATTATCTGTAATTGTTTTTTTTTGTTCCAATTATTTCTGTTATTTTTCCTCTTCATTTCTTTTTGGTGTCCACAGAGTTGTGTGTGGTCTTGTATAGGCTGGTGCTGATGCTTTTTGCTATTCAGCTTTAGTATACATTGTTATTTGTAATCAAGCATAACAGCTGCAGTGATATTGCATATATGTGTTTAGCTTTACTGCTGGGCTTGGAAAGACAACTACTATTTATATAGGGCTTTTCTAGTGTTGAAAGAGCACTCAAACATTCACACACAGTCACACACTGTGGGTTATGCAGTCAGGAAGAGCTTGAGTTGTAAGTGCCCAAGTGCCAGTGACACATCTGCATGCATACCACTGACCTTCTGGTTAGTGGATGACCTGCTCTACTTCCTGAGCCACAGCTGCCCATACAGAATAAATGCTGTTTTAAGATAATATATTACAATAATCACAGATATAAACTTTGTGGTCTTTTAATAAATAAGTAATAACAATTAAGTATATTATTTTCAGGAGGAGCCAGTAGGCGCAGATAATGATGATGCCGATGACATGCCTGAAGTCCAGGAAACGGTGTGTGTCGTACCAGGAAGCACTCTTCTGTGGAGGATAGACTCCAGACCAGCACACTCTGCCACGGTATTAATATGAAAACACATGTATGCACAGACTGAAACACACAGAGGCCCTTTTAGGACATAGAGCGCCATGAAAGAAGAGATGAGAATTTGTTTGGGAAGTGGGCACTGTCCATTGCAACAGCTGAAACTGAGTTGATTAGGTTTCCGATTCAAACAGCGACAAGTTGTTTTTGTCCATGTATTCGCTAAGCTGCATAAAGTTGATACTTGATTTGGATGATTGATAAGTTAGATTTAGTACAGTAAGGTACTAACATGTACTAAATCTAAGTACATGTTAGTACTTAGATTACTTAGAAAGGTTAAAGTTTGATTCCATCAATGGACTTCCATTTGATGGAAGTTTGATTTCCATTTGATGGAACTCAAACTTCCATCAAATGGAAGTTTGATTTAGGCAAACTTCCATTAAGTTTGCCTAAATCAAACTTAATGGAAATCTACATTGACAGAAACCTTGAAACCTTGAACCAGAAAACTCTTCTCTTCTGTCACCAGATGTACAATTTCACCAACTTTGCTATGTCTCTGAATGAACTGGAGCCAGGCATGCAGGCCATCTTGGCCCACACCGACTGTCGCTTCAGGCCTGATATCAGAGCCATGGAGAATGGCAACATGGGTAAATAGATTATCAATTTACGAAAACCATGTTTTCTTTTCAATGAATAAATTAAGTGAGTGTGAACACAGTTGCCTTTAAGTTTACTCTCTCATTACGTTTCAGTAATGCAACATTTTTGTTGCAGAATAATAAATGTGGAAACAATATATATTGAAATGACCTCCAATGAAACGGACAGAATATTAATAATAAGAAAATGCTACCCCCTGTTGGATGTCTGTATCATGGTCTGAAAAACAAAGGCGATATCTGTGTATACAAAAATGAATTTACATAAAATGAAAAATGTTTTGGAGCTAGTCCACAAGCTTGATCCGAAAGCCACATGGTTCTGATTTGTTTTGTGTGTGTAGATGAGGCCAGTAAAGAGAAAGAGAGACTGGAAGAGAAACAGAGAACTGCCAGGAAGGAAAGAGCCAGGACTGAAGAGGAGTGGTCTACCAGGTGGGAAAAATTATGCATATTGGTGCTTCCAAGTGTTTAGTCAATTTCACATACAGTACAATCATGCAAACTTAATGTAGAAGAAGAAAATGTTGTAACGTAACACAGTTTTTCATGAGGAGAATCACATTCACAATCACATTGTATGAGTCTGCTCATGTTTATGTATATTCTGCTTTTGCTAAGACGCAAGTGCGAATGCTAATAAGACATTCACCTCTGCTTATAATATAATATTAACTATAAGTTGTATGACTGACAAAACTTCATTCAAAGAAGACATTCAAATTTCCTTAAATGGATATTATGCGTAAATACAAATATGAGTGGTTTCAGTATTCTTCTTTAATCTGCAAAAAAGTCACCACATTTACGGAAAGTATTAATTAAACAGATATAGTGAGGAATTGAGAACTGAATAATAACTGAATTAAAGACAGACTTTAAAAAAACTCAAATTCAAAATAGGAAACACTATCAAGCCCTTAAAAATCCTGCAAAACTCACTAACAAACATTTAAATACTCTCAATCACATCTGATTTGTGTTTGTGCATCATTAAGGTGGTTCCAGAAGGGCATTAGCCCGTTTACCGGTTGCCAGGACTGGATCTACACTGGTGGCTACTTTAATAGGAACTACCAAGACCTGCCTGACATCTACTGATAGCTAGCAAGCCTTCATTATCCTCTTCCTCCTCCATAACCTGCAAATCTCTGCCTGTCACAAGAGAGAAATGCTCAGAACCCATATACCAACCTTTCCTCCCATCTTCATAGCACTGCTTTTATTTTCATCGTCTTTCCTCTCTTTATGCCCATTGACACAACGAGCACAGATTGGAAAGACTTCAAAAGAAGCCAGATTCCGTCAGGTGTTTGTCTTCATCTTCACCACAGATCGTTTCCATTATTTTCTTTTTTTCACATCACCTTATGACCAGCAGAATGTTGGTACGTTCGAGTCAAATAACAGCATAAACCCTGTCGTGTGTCTTTAATGTATAAAAGTTCCATGGAGTAAGCCCGGGTAGTCACAGTGATGGATAAATGAACTAGGATGGACTCAGTCAGTGGGGAAATCAGGGATGTGAACGCTCCTTTGACTAAAGATGGATTTTGAGGATGCTTTTTGTTTTTTGGAAAGCTTGAAGGACTCTAAAAAAAGAAATATAACAGAAGACACACGGATTTCTGAGGTAAAAATTATTAATATATTGGTTTAATTGATAAACACATCTTTTTACTTTTCATGAGTCATGTTTCTAAAACATTTAATAACTATTATTACTTTCGCATTAACCTTCTATTCAAGTTTTATGCATCAAAATACTAGTTATCAGAGAAGGACGGTTCCTTGACTGTCTTTTGGAATGTACAGCTTAAAATGGACCAGACCTGGGATTGGAAAGGAAAAAAAGATATATGTATGGCTACTGTACTCAGACATCCTGTGCTCAGTGTGTATTTTAGTTTGAAAATTATAAACAATTATTAGTTTGTAGTTTTTTTGAAACAAAAAATAATCATCTAGGTTGCACAAAGGATTACACAAATGATGATTTGTGAGATTGTGACACAAATTGAATGAGATCATTTTGAATTGTCTTTTCTACTTGTCCTGCATCAGCTGATTAACCAAGATGGCCTGTGATCTTTATAAATGTTCCTTTTGTTATTGATTTTTTTTTCCAAGTATTTTGTTTCCTGTGACTTAAACTCCACATTTTAAAATTTGTGTGTAACGTATGTCACCGTACAGCGCAAAATGAACAGTTCTTATGTTTTGAGAGTACCTTCACATTCCTCAACAAACACATACATACCTTCACAGTTGTTAATACATTCTATTCTATTCTATTCAATTAAAATTACTTTGACTTGTAGAACTACTTAGCACTACAACCATCTTTGTGTCACATCTTTGGTCATGTTTACATTTACCCTTTATATATATATATATATACATACATATATATATATATATATATTAGATTTTGTGTTTTATTTATTATTTCCA